>JAAGNO010029231.1:8607-33922 GCA_033439905.1 Ceryle rudis
ACCAAAAAAAACCCAACCCCACAAAAACCCAAAACAAAACAAAACAAAATAAAAAGCCCCAACAAAACAACAACAACACAAACCAACCAACCACCAAAAAAACACCAAACCAAACAAAGCAGCTAGCAAGGAAAAACTATGCTCAATTACCTTAGGTGCTTTAAATAATTTGTGTGAAAGGAATTGAGATTTATGAGTGAAATTGATATTGCTATCAATTAAACTATTACAGTCTTTTTTTTTTTTTTTTTGAGGGAAGGAAGGAATTAAATTTCCTCTGAACTAGTAAATTCCATTTCATGTGACTCTGCAAACAGCTAAACTCCAGTTTCATCAACACTTTTAGTGTGCTCAATTCATGAAGCCTTGTGAATAAACATGGTTTTACCAAAAGCTTTCCCTTCAGAATAGGAAGTTACCATGCCCTCATGTTCTTTACACTCTTTTGTCTGTTTACTTTCAATGCACAAAATCACACCCAAATTTCCAATGTTAGCCAAGGGCTTTAAAAGAAAACATTTCACATTTAGTCAGTGGAGATGTTAGTTGTTAAAATCTCAGAAGATTCCACCCATGCTGAGCAGCTAAGTCTCATTACTGCTAGAGTGACTTGAATAACACCTAAGAAAAAGAAATTGCATGAGGAAAAACAACTGGGCAAAGAGACAATAAATAGGAGGCAAAAAAATGTCAATGGCTCAAAACTGAAGGCATAGAGCTGTTGAATGCTAGTGGAATGTTTCCCAACTTCAGTACTTGGCTTTATAACCATTATGGGTTTTTATTTTTTTGGAGAAGAAGATAAGAGGGAGATTTTAAATGCAATGAATGTCACATTTGTAGCAAAACAGCGATCATATGCCACAGCATGCTCCCTCTAAGCTGAAAACTTCCCCAAATAAGAGAGGAGGTCACTGTCAGAGCCCCGCATGCCTTCTCGTGACCACCAGGAGGTACCAGCCTTCTGCTGGAAGTGGTCATCACCATATGGTAGGAAAGGAGTCTAGTATGTTGCTTTTGTGTGGTGAAGAGACACTAATTTTTTGCTGCCCAGGTGGCTGAGGAAGTTGTATGGTTGTCAGCTTCCTGAAATGGGCAAAGCCTGTGTCCAATCCCTCATCTTGCCTCCCACAACTATCAAGGTGAACTAAGTAGAGTCTATAAACATGGAGAGCTGTATCTTATTTCTGTATGAAAATATTAAAACCACAAACTGATTCTACAGTTATCTTTTTAATTAAAGGTCAGTGCAACTTTGCGGCCTTTGAAAATGTACTCTTGATTTACAGGAAAACATAAAAGTCAGAAGACAATTGGGTCATGTAATTTAAAGATCGTTATTGTCATTCACTTTGAAATAACACTTCCACATTGGAGTTGAAATTACATTATTCACTGTGATTTGTACTTTCAGAAATTGGAGATGGACAACCACTTTTTCATGTCTCAATCTTTATCTGGAGTGTTACAGTAATTGTCATAAACAGAGTAACCAAAGAAGAGGTAGCAACAAATCAGAAGTAGAAATCTGCCAGCAAAACATTCTATTCCAAAGAAGAAGGAAAAAATAAAGGAGGAGAAGGGAAAAAACATTAGACTGATGAATATTATTAGAATAACAAAGTCCCTTGTTCAAAACTATATTTTCAAACCAAAGCAAAACATACTATTGGCTTTGACAGAGTAAGAATATGGTTGCAAATAAAGACAACGGAGCTTGGAGTGGTAGTCTGGGCAAGAGGAGATTTACATGTGAGTTTTTGAATTCATGAATGTCTTTTATCTGAAGGAAAGGACTAAAGTAGTCAGGTTTTCCTTATTAGTTTGTTTTTCCTCCCTGATGCACCAAACAAGATCAAAGAGATTTCCTTTTCTTTTACCTACAATAAATATATAGCAAGCACTATAGGATGTACATTTGCTCTCCTCCCAGCCTAACCAACCAGAACTTGAAAGTAGGTCAGCAGAAAATACAACTAAGTTTGGGGTGAGAAATTAGGCTGTTAATTATTTGTACAATTTGACATTTCCTTTTCTAAAAGTATTTGCTTTCCTTAACAAAGAAAGGAATAGCAGTTAAGGGAGAAGCCAGGCTAGGTATTACTAGCTACCTTGCAACAGGTAAAAAAGATGCGACAACAGAAATTTTCCTGAATAGATCTAAAGTAATGAATCTCAGCTAAGTTAAACCAGATGCCTTTTATCCAGTGTATCTTCTGATATATCTAAGGAAATGGCAAATCTTTTAGCAGGGAGATAAGAAAAGGTGATAGCAAGTGAACAACTGATTCTTCCCTGAATTGTCATTGCTGCTTTCTCCCTCAATCCTGGAACAGTGCTATTCAAAGACAATTTAAGTGGCTTGGACAGACTCATCACAATGTAAAAGTGATTTTTCTTACATTCTCTTCTCCTCTGTGACTAACTTACTGGAAGAAAAAGAAGCTGGTAGGAGGAAATGTGAAGAAGTTAGAGATACTACTGCAACATCTGTGTCATAGCTACTGTTTCAGGTGCTGGTGCTAGCAGAAAAACTTGCAGTCTGCTTTTACTTCCCATTTGCAAATTGTACACACTAGAGAGTAAAAATTAGACCTTCAAGACATTTGAACAACCCTGGATACGAGCCAGTTATTCATAGTAAAAACCTTGTTTTCTGCATATATATATTTCTGCTTTTATACCCAGGTGTATATTTATCTGATTTTTTTCTTTCTCATAGATATTTCATGTAGATTTATGACTGCTACAATGAATTAAGAATTTGATATCTTTGCAGAAGCTAATACTTTTATAGGTCATATTCAGGCTTTTTTCTTACATCAAAATACAAATAACTTTTCAGTGCCTTGAAAAACAGTTTCATGCAGTCACAGAAAAAAAAGTCCAAACCCCCAAATAATTCTGAGTCTTTGTGCTACTGACCTCCAGAAGCAAATTAATCTCCATTAAATTATATGTGTTCCATCAAGGAACACTGCAAAACAAAGTCAAGAGGACCTATACAATTATTCTCCTTTAATGTTTTGGAGTTTTTTCTACATTCATCAGGCACATTCAAACACCTTAAAACTGAGCTCTAGCAAAAATCTGAACAGGCTACCCGTTTTCACACAGTTCACAGTTAATTGATAAGATTTGAGCTCCCTCTTCTTTCTTTATAGACCAAAAGATACATTTCTTTGAAAAATACTTCTCTTAGTCTCAGTTTTAAATGGGGAAAATGTTTCTGAGGGTTCATCAATGTTCATTATGTTATTGAATCATCAAATCACAGAATAGTTTGAGTTGGAGGACACCTTAATGATCATCTGGTTTGAACCCTCCTGCCATGGTCAGGGATACGTCCCACTAGCCTCATTGCTCAAATTCCCATTCAACCTGACCTTGAACACTTTGAGTGATGGGGCATCCACAACTTCTCTGGGCAACCTGTTCCAGTGTGTCACCACCCTCAGAGTGAAGAACTAGTTCCTTACATCTAATTTAAACCTATGCTCTTTTATCTTAAAGCCATTCCCCATGTCCTATCATTACACATCCTTGCAAAAAGTTCTTCTCTGTCTTTCTTGCAGGTACCCTTTGGGTACTAGAAGGCCTCAATAAGGTCTCCCTGGAGCCTTCTCTTCTCCAAGCTGAACAACTCCAACAATCTCAGCCTGTCTTCATAGGAAAGGTGCTCCAGTCCCATGATGATCTTCATGGCCCTTCTCTGGACTCTTTTCAACAGGTAAACGTCTTAAGTCTTATGTTGGGGCCTCCAGAGCCAAGCACAGTACTCCAGGTGGGGTCTTACAAGTGTGGAGTAGAGGGGGAGAATTGCCTCCCTCAACCTGCTAGTCACACTTTCTTTGACTCAGCCCAGGGTGCTGTTGGCTCTCTGGGCTGCAAGCCTACATTGCTGGGTCATGTCGAGATTCTTATCAATCAACACTTGAGATTCTTGTCAATACAGTTTCCCCAGGGGTTAGTTCTGGATCCAGTCTTACTCAACATCTTCATCAATGACCTGGATGAAGGGATAGAGCGTACCCTCAGCAAGTTTGCTGATGATGCGAAACTGGGAGGAGTGGCTGATACACTGGAAGACTGTGCTGCCATCCAGCGAGCTCTGGACAGACTGGAGAGCTGGGCAAAGGGAAACCTAATGAAGTTCAAAAAGGATAAGTGTAGAGTCCTACACCTGGGGAGGAATAAAACCATTTACCAGTACAGGTTAGGGGTAGACCTGTTGGAAAGCAGCCCCATGGACCTTGGCATCCTGGTGGACAGTGAGTTCTCCATGGAACAGTAATGTGCCCTTGTGGCCAGGAAGGCCAATGGTATCCTGGGGTGCATTAAGAGTGTGGCCAGCAGGTCGAGGGAGGTTCTGCTTCCCCTCTACTTTGCACTAGTGAGACCACATTTGGAGTATTGTGTTCACTTCTGGGCTCCCCAGTTCAAGAGAGACAGGGAAATACTAGATAGAGTCCAACAGAGTTACAAGGATGTTTAAGGGACAGGAACATCTCTCTTATGAGGAAAGGCTGAGAGCCCTGGAGCCTGGAAAAGAGAAGGCTGAGAGGGGATCTTATTAATGTTTACAAATATCTGAAGGGTGGGTGTCAAGTAGAAGGAGCCAGTCTCTTTTCAATAGGATGAGGGGCAGTGGTCACAAACTGGAACACAGGAAGTTCCACCTCAACATAAGGACAAAATTCTTCACTGTGAGAGTCACAGCCTGGAACAGGCTACCCAGAGAGATTGGTGAGTCTTCTCTAGAAACTTTCAAGACACACCTGAATCTGTTCCTGTGCGGCCTGCTCTAGATGATCCTGTTTTGTCAGGGGGGTTGGACTCAATGATCTCCAGAGGTCCCTTCCAACCTCCACCATTCTATGATTCTGTAACACCTCCAAGTCCTTCTCCATAGGGTTGCTTTCAGTACACTCATCACCCACCCTGTATTGCTATTGACCTTGTGGAATTTCATGAGGTCTGGCCAGGCTCTAATTCTATCAGGGCCTTGGCTTTCCTAACCTGATCCCTGGCTGCTTGGACCATTTTTCTCTATTTCTTCCAGGCTACCTGTCTTTGCTCCCACTCTCTGTAGCTTTTCTTTCTGTGTTTGAGTTTGCCCAGGAGCTTCTTGTTGATTCGTGTCAGCCTCCTGGTTTTTTTGCCTGACTTCCTTTTTGTTGGGATGCATCGTTCCTAAGTTTGGAGGAGGTGATCCTTGAATGTTATCCATCTTCCTTGGGTCCCTCTTCCCTCTAGGGCTTTATCCCATGGTACTCTACCAAGGATATCCCTGAAGAGGTCAAAGTCTGCTCTCCTGAAGTCCAGGGTAATGATCTTGCTCTGTGCTCTCCTCACTGCCCTAGGGATCTTGAAGTCCACCATTACACGGTCACTGCAGCCAGGGCTGGTCTTGAGTTTCACATTCTCCACCAGCCTCTCCTTGTTGGTGAGAACAAAGTCCAGCATAGTCCTCTCCTTGTTGAGTCTTCTATCACTTGGAGAAGGAAGTTATCATCAATGTATTCATAGAACCTCCTGGGTTGCTTATGCTCTGCTGTGTTGTCCCTCAAAGAGTTACTGTGGTGGCTGAAGTCCCCCATGAGGTGCAGGGCTTGTGAATGTGAGACTGTCTATAGAGGGCCTCATCCACTCAGTCTTCCTCATCGGGTGGCTTGGAGCAGACTCTCACTATAATGTCATCATTAAGTCATGCTCTCCCTTTAATCCTGAACCATAAGCTCCAGGTCAGCTCCTCATCCATCCCCAGGTGGAGGTCCATGCACTCCAGCTGGTCATTAATACAGAGTGTGACACCTCCTCCTCATTAACTTTAGTTTAAAGTCCTCTTCAGCAGCCTGGCAAATCTATGATCAAAGATGTTCTTTCCCTTCTGTGACAGACTCCACCAGCCCCCAGCACACCAGCTTTCTCAAAACGAGTCCCATGGTCTTATCAGATGAACCCCTGGCTGTGGCACCAGTCCTGTAATCATTTGTTGATTCACCAGATTTGACTAGCCCTTTCAAACCTCTTCCCTTTGTCTGTGAGGACTGATGAAAATACTACCTCTGCTCCCTTGCTACCACTCCTAGAGCTCCACAGTCCTTCTTGATACTCTTCACACAGCTTCTAACTCTATCAGTGGTGCCAGTGTGAAACAACAGCAGCAGATAATAGTTGACTGTACAAGACTTGTAGTCTCCTGGTTACAACCCTGATATGAGCCCTCAGTAAGCAGCACAACTCCCTAGAGAGTCCATCAGATCAGCAAATGAGTGCCTTTGTATCTCTCAGAAGATAGTTGCCTACTACTGTCACCCATCACCTTTTCTTAGTTGTTCTGGTCATTATATGGGAAGCAGGTTGGGCTGCCTTAGTTCTAGCATCTCTCCTGATGTGATGGGTCTTTCCTCTTCCGTCTGCAGAGTGGTGAAGCTGTTACTATATTATCTGTTCACACAGAACTTCAGGGGTTGGAACAGACCTCAAAAGGTCATCTAGTCCACCTAGTTCCTTTTTTATTAAAATCAAAGTAACATATACTGGTGATTTTTTTTTTCATCAACTTGCACATTCTAGTCACATTCATTATTTTTCACACGGCAAGACAAACCTCGTATGATAGAAGCAGATGGTGGCAGCTTCCCAGTACTATCAAATCAAATTGAGATAGCAAAAATAAACATTGGTCCCAAGCTTAGAAACTAGGTGAACATTCTGCCTTGTGAAAAGCTGTGCCAAGTTCTTTAGAAACCATGAACAAAATAATGTTGATTAAGAAATAACCATGCATCTCCAAAAATAATTCTCATGAGACAGTTTACTGGACACATGAGGCTACTGTTTACTTAATCTTCTATATCAAGAGGGGTTTAATTTCAAAAGAGTGAATATACTTCCTCTGGTCTTTGTGTTGAGAAAGTGCTCTGGTAGGTTATAATTCTGTGTCATCTGAGGTTCACTATTTGAAGTTTAAGAACTACAGGTAATATTTACACTGTTTCTTCAACCCCTCTATGGAACAATAAATATCCCTAAAATATGCAGTAAAAATATTGTTACTGTATGATGAAAATTCATGTAGTAAATATCTTAAGTTCACTGACTAGTAACATCAAAACCTCGTTCTGTATTTTTCTCCTTTTATTAATTTCTTTCTTGTATTATTTTTTTCACCACTTAAAAAACCTTGAACTGTGGCACATGACAAACAACTGAAGGAGGAAAAATAAATACACTGTGAATATAATGTACATATTAGGTTGTATCAGCCTTAGTTATACTTCTGATTTTAAGCATAAAGGATAAGGAATGAGCATTTTCTTTGATTTAGGACTTGGAGCATATTGCATATTTGCTAGCAGGAAAAGCTGAATTGTAGTCATTTTGGTACAATTTAATAAAACCGTCTTCTTCTAGGATTTAAATCAGGCAAAACTCACTTGCTTTCCTCTTTCTTCTGTTCCTGTCCACCCCCACAGATCCATGTGATTATATCTCTTCTGCATTTGGCCAATGCAAGTTAGCTTGTCTAGTTAAAAGAGTAAGGACACTAGAATGTTTCAAAGTAATGGTTACCAAACTTCTTAACATGGGTGAAGACTTTCCTTGCTCTCAAAAAAAACCCACGTCTCAACTTTATTTAAAAAAAATTAGCTCGTTTCAGTATGTAGCATCTTCATCTCAGACAATTACTTTTGTCAAATTTTTATGTAAGAGAAAATTGGATATACTACTAACAGAAAAGTAGGGTAACCAACTGAAAACTGGTACTGTTTGTATGTTACAAAACTGTTGCTTTTGAGAGAAGAATACAAATAAAAGTGTCTACAACATTAATGCTTTTATGTGACAGTGAACAGTGTGTGGAGCAGTGGAAAAGGAAAGGTTTTATGAGGAGGCTGGGAGAATAACATAGCATTTTTGTGGTACTGGTATCATATATTTTATAGATAAGAGAAATAACTCCGTTCAGTCAGAAATGTTTAGCAGTCCTCATAGGAATACTCTCTTTGTTATCTTGCAGAAGGTGACTTATTCTTTAAAAAAAACCATATTGCAAAACCCATTATGCGTCTTGATATTAATCAGAAAATAAATGTTATGAAAAATAAATTTGCATAAAAGATACCATGAAAGATATCACAGCGTAAAAAGTGCTATGACTAACAGTGTTCATAAATGAAAAATTGTTCTCCTTAGTGCAGTCAAAGGTATTTTTATTTTAGATTTTTATTTGTTCTGTACCTAACTGAATTAACTTGTATCTAAACTTTAGATGACAACACGTTAGATCACTTACAGGGTATGGGCTAGACATGTTAACATATGACTGAGGGAAAGAAAATCCTCTTGAGTCAAGGAATAACACAGTACTTAGAGTTTGGTGCTCTGCCTGTGCAGGGCAGAATGTCAGTCTTACAGTGATTCCTCTTGTCATTCAATCAAATTCTCCTCTGATGCTGAGGATGTGAGAAGCACAAAAGGTTACTGTTATCTTCAAGTTTGGCTCTATAATCTCATTAGAGTAATGGGGGAATTCACAGCCTGATTGACTGTTCTGTTCTGGCTGAAGAAAGACAGAATCACATAAATTTAAGCATGTCTTTTGGAATTATTTTTTTTCTTTGTAATCCCAAGTGCTATAAACATATTTTTAATATTTAGCAGCCCCTACTTTAAAGCCTTCATCAATGCTGAGCATATCTGCAAACTTGAAGCAAAATTATGCTGTAATTTATGTGGCATGGAGTATTAAATATGTAATTTTCCTGTTTATTGCTTCTATATATTTTCTTATCTTTATTGCATTGATTCTAAGTCATCACACAATATATAGCATGGATTTCCGTTTGCTTCCTTGTTTATGGCAAGGATCTCTTTGACATTTGACTGTATTTCTTCTATCTCTCCTTTTATTCTTTCTAATAATTCTTCATATTTCCCCAACATTGTCCTTTTCCCAAGGTTGTGGATTTTTACCTGAAGGGACATACTGAAGAAGATTGGTTCAATTTGGGATTCTTGCTGCCAGCTCTGTCTCAAATACATTTTTCCTCACTTCTAAAAAATAAAGTTCCTTCCATGTCTTACAGAGATAGGACTGCAACAGCACTAGCCCCACCAGATACTTTCCCTGACTCCAAGTTGCTGTCGTGTCCTCAGACATGTTGATTTTTTGCTTCAGAGGACAAACTCCTAAATCATAATTAATCTTTAGATCTCAAAATTGAGGATTTAATATTTTTCAAATTCATAGAATAATAGAATGGTGGAAGTTGAAAGGGACCTCCGGAGATCACCGAGTCCAACCCCCCTACCAAAGCAGGATCATCTAGAGCAGGCCACAGAGGAACGGATCCAGGTGGATTTTGAAAATTTCTAGAGAAGGAGATTCCAAAACCTCTTTGGGCAGCTGTTCCAGTGGTCCATAATCCTCACAGTGAAGAATTCTGTCCTCATGTTGAGGTGGAACTTCCTGTGTTCTAGTTTGTGACCCTTGCCCCTCATCCTATGCCAGGGCACCACTGAAGAGAGACTGGCCCCTTCTACTTGACACCCATCCTTCAGAAATTTGTAAACATTAATAAGATCCTCTCCCAGTCTTTTCTTCTCCAGGCTCCAGGGCTCTCATCCTGGGAGAACCTCCCTTGACCTGCTGGACACATTTTTCTTTATGCACCCCAGGATACCACTGTCTTTCCTGGCCACAAGGGCACATTGCTGTCCTATGGATAACTTACTGTCCACTACGACTCCATGGTCCTTCTCTGTGGAGCTGCTTTCCAACAGGTCAGCACCTAACCTGTACTGGTACAGGGTGTTGTTTCTCCACAGGTGTAGGACTCTTACTTATCCTTGCACTTACCCTTGTTATCTTATTCTTATGCTTGTTGAACTTCATTAGGTTTGCTTTTGCCCAGCTCTCCAGTCTGTCCAGATCTCGCTGAATGGTAGCACAACCTTTCAGTGTATCAGCCACTCCTCCCAGTTTTGCATCATCAGCAAACTTGCTGAGGGTGCACTCTGTCCCTTCATCTAGGTCACTGATGAAGATGTTGATGAAGATGTTGAATAAGATTGGACCCAGAATGGACCCTTGGGGAACATCGCTAGCTACAGGTTGCCAGCTGGAATCTGTGCCATTGATCAGATACCTCTGAGCTCTGTTATTTAGCCAGTTCTCACCCCATCTCACCGTCCCCTCTTCTAACCCACACTTCCTGATTTTACCCACAAGGATGTTATGGGAGACAGTGTCATAAGCCTTGCTGAAGTCAAGGTAAATAATATCCACTGCTTTCCCTACATCTACCCATCATTATTTGACAAGTGGTCAGGAACAATAAAATGAGGGGAAAATATGAATACTGTATACTGTGATGGATACTTTACTGCTTTAAAAGTAAAACCTGAGAATGTGGGGCATACACAATCAAATATTTAACAAAGAAGCTTGAGCTTTGAGTTTAACATGAATTTTCACCAAGTCTTCACTACACAGTGCTCTGACATAAATTTAAATTTAATTACCACAAGATACTTAGCAACTACAAAACATTTGTCCAGTAATTTAACAGTGTTTCTGACAAGTTCATAGTATCTCCTTTGTTAAAGCAGTATTTCAATTTCCTTCTTGCAGCAATACCCTCCCATGACACTATAGCAGGAGTATTTTGGTTCATGGTCTCATCCTGCAAATGTTCATAAAATACCAACATAACGTTTCAATAGTATTAAAACCTGCTCAAGTTTACTTGCCAACTTGTGCCTTATTTGCAAGTAAAATATGCCTTCCTTCCTAATCATCTGCTGCCTTAACTGATCATTTCCCATTCGTGTAATAATATATTCCAAGTGTCTTCCAAACATATTTTATCCTTAGACTGTTTCATCATCATAATTTTGTATAGTAGCAATGCTAGTCTCAAAGTAAATGAACAACATAAGGAAATCAAATGTCTAGGTGGCAGGTCACTTCATAAAAATACAAATGTGAGTAGTAAGGCCTATCTAAAAATCACTAATGCAGGTTTTTAAATGAACAAAACCAGAAAGGAGCTGGAGAAATATTTAGGGAATTTTGATCAATCAACAAATCTTTTAAGCAATACCTATTGTTTGTGAATTGAAGAATCTGAAATATGTTACCATGGTTATGATACTGGAAAAGCATCAGTTTCTAATGTACCAACTGGAAAATGATTCCATAGAAATAATTGTGTATTACACCACTCAAGAAGGAACGGCTTGTTTTGATTGGAGTGCCAAAAAGGTACAGTTATCTAAGGAAAAGAAAGAGGTGTATGTGCTTGCAAACTTTACATGCATCAGCTTTAATTTTGTATCGCCGTTGTTATTTTAGGGACATTTAGATAATCTAACAACAGAACCACAAGCATGCTTTTCCCAAAATAGCTTCTCAGATAGGTTTGTGAAAAACGTTCAAGATGTATTTGGGAGAATAAATATTTTTAGTATCATTGGAACAGTGCAGCTGAATAGTAGAAAAGATATGACATAATAAAAACCTCAAAACATTCAAGACAAATTAAGATAATAGTCCAATAGAATTAGCTGAATCATTTCAATATTTTAATCCCCTCCCCCAGGCCATACACTTTTAATATCTCATAACTCACTTCTGGGCCTAAGCATGTGCTTTAAGATTGGATAACTGTCAGAAACATTAATGAAACTTGCCATTTGGATAAGAGATTTGTTTTTTTCCCCCTTCATACCTTAATTGTGTCTAATGTATGTGACATAGAAAAACAATTTCTACTTTTGCACTTAGACGTTCAAGGCAGTGTTCAGGTTTTTTTTGATGGTTTTGCTCTTTATTCACAAATACTATTACCTCATTCTTGAATTTAAAAAAAAAATTCTGTCTTGGAAAAGGTATAGTAGCATACAATTACCTTGGGACCCTCAGAATATTCACTATGGTAATAAGAGCTAATAATCTTGGGAAAAGTAATGAACAATGTTCAATGTTATTTCCAGAACTGATAGATCTACACAAATGTTAAATAGAACCTGCAGTGTGTGTGCTCTCTCAGAAATTTATTAATAAAGACAAAAAATATCTGAGCAATAAGAAAAATACTAGTACTGGGAAAATATAGCACATATCTTAGATAGCTCAAAACCAAATAAGCAGTTAGCACTAAAATAATGCTTCACAGTTTCAAATGGCCTTACTGATAGCTACAGCACCATTGTGTGTTAGGTTTCCACTTAGAGCCTTGACTACCAGCCAGCCTTACTGAGGTGGTACCAAGGCATCTGCCTGGGACTACCACAATACTGATTAAATGATTTATTTGTCACATTTGGGAGATGAAGAAATAGTGTTTAAGAGGAAACCAAAGTAATTTGTGCCAATAAACTGTGCAATAACAATTCAGTTCAGCGTGTTTACAGTTTTATCTTAGAAATGTTTGTCTGTAATTCACAGAGTTACTCATCACTGGATATCAATAACTTGATTATGCAAAGTAACAATCTGTTCTCCAGCTTCCAAAGAGACAAAGTATTATAACCTGCATCTAAGCTGTCAAAAAACATGGAAATTTGCTTCTCAAAACACCATTATCTGAAGAGATGTATTTCTGTTGCCCCAAAATACAATATATTGTTACTTTTATGATTAAACATTTATTTCTGTCAAAGAGAAGAAAACCTGCTAACAGAGATAAGTCAATACACGTAAGCTTAGAAACAAACAACAAAACACCAACACCTCTTCCTCTTCCTCAAAAAAATATCCAAACCCATACACAAACTTTCTTATCTTGGCTGTTTATCCTTGTCACTGCTCTGTTTTGTACCCTCATCAGTTCGATACGTTTGCAACCAGCATTCCACAATTTCTGCTATCAACTTGCTAAACAGCATGCTGTTAAGTCTGAACTAGTTGTATTTCAAGGAGTTTTCATAGTGCCCTTTGTCTGAGTGCAGAGGACAAAAGAATGGACAGGCTATATGTAAAGGACTCTTATCCACCTTATCTGATAGTCTTGTTTACAGTGAGTAACAAAATAAATATGTTTAGATGTGAACAAATCTCAGCATCAGAAAGTTCTGTAGGAATTTCAAATGAAACAGAAGATCTCATGGAAGCAAAAGCATCCAAGGCTGGTGAGCACTGTGGAGAAAAAAAAAAAAAAAAAAAAAAAAAAAAAAAAGAGGCAGACTAGAAACTCTTTCCTTGCTACATCTTGTGTGACACTTGGAGCCCTGAGCTGCAGACTGCTCCTTGTTACAGACTGCTCCTTGTTAGGGAAATTTGCCTTTTATGTAAGAAATCTAATTGAAGCCATCTTCAAACAAATTGGAAAATAACCAGAAGGTAAGTGAAAGATTCATTTAATAATCTCAACGAGACAGAGCCTAGAGCATCTGAAGGCCTTTAACAAGTGCTAATGATTATACCTGAGAAAATACCTGGTTCTGATTCCAAATTATTAATTTAGGTGCAGGAGGAAGGATAAGAAATTATATAAATTTAATGGGGAGAAAAAAAAAAAAAAAAAGAAAAAGAAAAAAGTGAAAGTTGCTGAATAAAGCAACTACTGTTAAAATAACTTACACACCCAAATGTTTGCTAGTCCTTCCAGACATGGGACACTTTGTCTTCCATGTGTTTTTCAAGGAAGAAAGGTGGCTTACTGACACATTGTAACACCTTCCAATAATTTCCTAAAAGCAGTATTTCCTTCTGGTCTTTAAAAATGTATGTGTACAGTCTCAAATCTCTGCCATGTCAGAGAATAGGCTCAGATGAGATGTGAATCAGATAGACTTTACAGTATTCAATACGACCTAAAATCACATGATGATTATATATGATATAATTACTGTGATATAATCAGCATCTAACCTAATATCACATGATCTTTTCTCCATCCAAAGGAGCAAAGCAGTCTTGTTACACAAATGAACCAAACCATGGCTTGCTTTTGGTGGATCTTCCTTCTTTCCTTCTTCCCCCCCTCCCCCAGCTTTTTAAAGAGGTCTATTGTTCGTGAGTCTGATGAATCCATTAGCTTCAGTACAAAAGTCAGAGCTGTTACAGTTTCTTACCATGTGAAGAAGGAAGTCTCAAACAGAACTAAAATGATCTGACCCATGCTACACTGTAAGCTTTTACTCAATTTTCAGTAAACTCTTATAGTTTATTATAACTATATTATAGTATGAGGTCTTCTTTCTTACACTTCATTCAAGCTTTACAGACTATTTGAATATTTGTATTTTATATTATTTTCCTCAAACATATTAGTTTGTATTTCTCCTATTTGAATCTCATTTTGTAATTTTCTGCCTTGATCTCATTCAGTCCCATTTGTGTTATGTCTTTGTGCTCTCTGGTGTTCACCTCAAGTTCTAATATATTCTCACCTGTGTATTTCATTAATGTATTTTTACTCCCACATCCACATTATTAATAAAGACATTAAACTGAATGAATCTCTACAGAATGCTATTAAACATTCCCCTCTACACTCCAAGTTTAATATGTTGAGCCTTTACTTTACAGTCCACTCTCATTCCATGTGGTGATGCACTTCTGCAAGTCATTGTGAAATAATTTTCAGTACAATTCTTGAAGGTATCATATCAAGCACTTTACTAGACTCCATATATATATATATAGCATTCCCTTTATCCACTAAGCATGTGATCGTGTCAAAAAAAACCACAAAAAATACCCCAAATTTGTTTTTAGGAAATAGCTTCTGTTCTTTATTATTTGATAACTGGGTTTGGGATTGGGGAAAGAAAGATCTGAATTATTTTTTATAACCTTTGCACTGTGATTTATAGAGCACTGTTTGCAGCTTTACCCCGGATCATTTAAATTCCCCTGGCATCAGGCTCTGTTTCTGCTGCATGTAGTGGTTAGCACTAAATGCATGTTCTCAGGATAGAATAGCAGGGCAAAAGCTCTTTCAGACCGACCCTTCTGCTGAACTACAGTGAAGCTTACAGCAGGTTCTGCTGAGAATGCTACAACCAAGTATGCCATGGTATAACTCCCACAGACAATAGTCACCTTTATGGTATCTGGAAAGCGTCCATCATGCTCTCATGTTGGAGAGGTGCACCCTTCTGACTGCAGTGTCTGAGGAAGACAGCATGCCCCATTACTTCCATGATATTTTGGTTTTCTCTTTTCTGAGGCTGCTTTCTAGCACACTTGCTTTCTTTGTTAAATTGTTTCCCTCCCTAGCAATTTTCTCCCATATAGTTGTGTTCTTTTCTAATTACTAGGGGCAATTAGAGGAATGCTACTTCTTTCTGTAGGTTCTGCAGTTTCACAGTGGAGTCTGATTGGGACCAAATTCAGCTGTGGTTATCTATCTAGCAAACTATGTGTTTGCTTTGGGGAGGTAAGCTAGAGACCTAGTGTATTTGTCTAACTGTTTAAAGCAATACTCAGCACCAAAAGAATGCTGCAGTCTTTCATTAGGAAATAATGCAGTGGCTAGAAGTGAAAAATAACTTTTTCTCATTCTTTAATTTAGATTTATGCAAAGGCTACACAAAAATTAATCGAGGGACTCCAGCCACAAGATCAAGTTTGGAATTTTCCCATAGCAAGCCAAGGCTAGGAGAAAAAACAATTTCCTTTAGAATGACTATTGGAATAGCTGCATTTAAAACTTACTAAACAGTTCAGTTCCAAAGAAGGTATTTTGACATCCAAGCTGTGTGCTCTAATGTTTCAAACCAAATACTAAATAAATTATTAAACCTGTGTGGGCTGCTTATTTCCATTTCAAATAAAGAACAAATAAAATATGACATTTAAAACTTTTCTATAATGTCTGTAAAGAGTGGTAAGAAAAAAATAGACTTGTAAAAGAGGCTTGTTCATTGCTTATAAGACTTACTTATCAATAGTGGAGGTCATGAAAAATAAAGATCTTCCATATGATGATTCAGGAAAACATTCATGACTTAAAATGTTGAAAGGTTAATATTGACAAAAGCTAATAGCTCTCTCAGTTTCTCCTGGCATTCATTTTCCAAACCCCTTTTGTCAGTGAAGTCACTTGTGCTATACCCCCTGTTTAGGATGTTCCTAAGATATTTAACTTGATTATGCTAGTGTTAGGCTCATGATTTTGCTGTACTGTGTTTTTTAGGGAGGTAAAGGCAAGCTGGTTGATCTGCTTCTTTTGGTAACAAAAAGGGCAATATCTGGTAAGAGTTCTGATGGTCTTCTCAGGCCTTTATAGCTAATGTAAGTTAATTTGTGATAAAGCAGTCCTTGGTTTTCTCTAGTTTCAGATTCAGCCTGTTTAAGAAAACACTGTAAATAAGGCATGAGTGAGCTCTTCTACACACTGACATTGGGCACGTTTTCTGTGTGTGTTGTGATAATAATATCTTTAGAAGCTACTAAGAATGTCCAGAGCTCAGCAAGGGTGGTAGGAGACATGCTTCACCTGCAGGGAAAGCAAAGAATATTCATGCCATACTAACTTAGGTGTTCTCATTGGTCTCTGGATAAAATTCTGCTGGCCATGGAGTCAAAACAGTCAGACGCTGTTTAGGTATGTAAGACAAGGGCCTAAAATACATATGGTTATTATGGTGTCTAAATTTTTATTTTACAATGCACATAAATTTCATATTTTAAGTTCACTGATCTTCTAAAATTTATGATTTTTAAGTGTATGTTTAGGACAAACTCTATGTGTAGAATTTAGCAAAACTAAACTATGTTTTTAATTGATAATGATTTTTATATTTACGATAGATTTGGGGTTATACTTTTTAGATTTATGATAGTTGTTTCTAAGTGATCAAATGCAGAAAGCCATAAGAAGGGAGCGTTATATCTGGAGGCAAAGACAATGTGTTTGAGAGTTTTCTTCATGGGTTTTTGGTTTGGTTGCCACCCAACCCCAATTATTATTTTTTTTTTATTAATTCCTAAATATATTTTTGGGTCAGATTTTCAGAAGTAAGTTAAGATTTTTCTCTGTTCAAACACATGTGCTTTCAGTGCATCACTGAAGGAAATATAAATCTCAGCTGATCATCTAACAGATGCACCATTGGCTCCCTTCATGAAAAACTAAGTAGACAGCTGTGAGCAGAGACGCAACATGAAATTTCCAAGACTGTTTTAAAAAATATCTCTAATCATGAAAGTTTTAGTAAGTGCTTCATGCAGATATTTAAAACACATGGTGAAGTTCTCATCTAAAATTAAAAGTTTATTGTTATGTTGATGGAAGAATATGTAAAAAAATTTTCAGAAGCTGATAAGATAGACAAGAACATTCTCTTAAGAATCTATGTAATATTGCAGATCATTAATGTTTTGTTGAAAGGCATTGCCAATAGAAAATTGGGTTTTGCTAAATGTTATGTGGCGCAAGATTGCTGTCTTTCAATCAGAAGACTAGTATTAAAAAAAAAATAAACAAACAACCCAGAAACAAACAAACCAACCTAACAAAAATAACCAACACAAACCAAAAAAAAAATCCCCAAAAGACAACTTTATTTTTCTCCCATTCACTTTGCTTAGCTGCATGCAGAGACATTACACTCTTGGTTGATAGCTTTTGAAATATGTTAACTTTGTTTCCTATAGTTTTCTTGTAGATAAATTTTAAATTTTATGTCCAAACCTGTTTTTTTATCAACCGTGTCTGTTTACTGCTAAATAAATTGAAGAAACTTTGTCCCCAGTCCTTAACACATATTTCCAAACCTTCTGATATGGAAAAAGCCTTTGCAAAAAGGAAGAGAATAACTTGCTCAATGTACCCATGATGAATAAAATAAGTTAATTAACTTATAATTCCATCATGAAAAAACTTGGATTAGACATTATGAAGACCATATTTATGATAACTATTGAAAGCAAGAGAGTGAATTTCTGGGAAAACTGTAGCTGACATCAGGGGACACCTTTAGTAATAGGTTTGATAAACATCAGACATGAGTGACAAAGATAAAATTGACCTTGTGTGAGGCAAGATGCCAGACTAGACTTCTAGAGGTACTTTACAGACTTACTATTTCATGGTTCTATCCCTGTAGCTGTGTGTGTGTCTTGAGTAGTTTCACAACTGTCAATGGGACAACTCAGAATCACTAACCTCTTGTGAAAGACTCTCCATGGTCAGAATATTTACATCTACAGTCTTCAACAATCGAAAAGATGAAAAAGTATATGTTTATGTAGCACTCTGCTTTCTGCCTTTTGGGTTGTTTACCATCTGTTCTCTAGTAAAGTTGCTCAACATGTATTTTATAGTATGAAGAGATAAATATTTCTTACTGGGTATGGGAAAAGGTCAAATTATCTATTCCTTGGAAAATTCCTTTTGCTTTTTAAAACTGCATTTTTATATAAAAGTAATATCTAGCGGAAGAGAAATGTAAACAAATATATTCTCAATCATTAAATCATCTATTTTGAAAAAATATTAAATGAAATTTAGAGAGCTTTGAGGTTTCTCAGAATTTCTGTGTTTCTGTTTTCTGTTACTTCTCTAGTCATTAGGAAGCAGTGAAAATTAAAATTTTAGAGAAATACAAGAGTTATCACAGCTCAAAGAAAACTTAAAATGTCAGGCTCTGTTACTCCCGAAGTAGAAGCCAAGGAGTTCTTAAAGCTGTCTAATTGTCCAGGCCTTCCATTCTCTGTCATTACATGATCTGTCATGACAAGACTGTGCTGCTGGGACCACTACTTGCTTGCCTCTTATGACAAGTTTGTTAAGCCTGTTTTTGTAATTTTCATAATTTCACATTTTTCAGTGAAAATCTGCTTTTACTTGGAAAACAGCCAAACAGGTTTGTATATAAGTTTGTTTAAAGCTCTGAACGGGAAACTTCTAAAAGTAGTTTGTAAAAAAAAAACAAAGCTGAAAAAAAAATCCACAAAACAAAACTGTAATCTATCTGCCTACAAAAACAGTTATTTCATATACTAGGGGTGCTTCATAATTCTGCCATTTTTTATGGGCTTGCAATCACATGTTTCTATGCATTTTCAAATTTTGCTTCTCTGTTGCTGTGTGGAAGATCCATGCCAGCAACACATGAATTGACTAACAAACTGAGTGTATATTGGAAACAGTTAATTTGTCAATACACAGAGTACTGCCAAATGCAAAAATGTCAAGCAAATAGAAAAAAAAAAAAAAAGTTGTTTAATCTCATATAGTTAGTGTATTTTCAGTTGTTCTTTGCATCACTTGAAGGTAAACTGTTTTAAAGCAGAAATTATTTTAACTGGCAGCCTTTCTTCAATATTATGTGGTTTTTAACACGAGGAAAATTAAACAATTAGCTTCAAATTATAAGCTATCAAAGTGAATTTACTGAAGAGTGAATTGACTAATTTCCTTTAGTCCTGATATTTTCTCCATACTTGGGTTGTTGTTGTTAGGATGTTTTCATTGTCTTGTTGAAGAAAAATTTCATGACATGAATATAAACTGTTTAAATAGTTATGATATGGTGTTTATCTTAGTTGTTACAATTGCATAAAACATAAGAACCTCATCCACTGTATTTTGGTAAAAGTAGAATCCTTTTTGTTTTGACTAATGGAGAAATTTCTTGGATGGGAAGCCATCTGGAAACACATTCAGAAATAAAAGAGAAGGAGATAGTGAAAGGTCACAAAGCAAAAGATAAATTGTACATACTTAAAAAAAGACAAAAGGAATCTGAAAATCCTCTATCTGATTGTGTTTTGGCAGTCTATAAAGTCTGACTTGGAGGTTTATTCTTGGTTCTTGCTTTACAGAAGTAGTTTTGTTTTATTTTTTCTTTACTATATACTCAGAATAGGACCTGTATTTTCTTCTTTTCTTTCCAGTCTAAAGCTCAGTGACTGTGACTGTTAATTTTCAATACCTTGTCACATTCCCACTGATATCCTTGTCTGCTTTATCTGTTGTGGTAAACCTGAGACACCAGTTATCAGAATCTACAGATCCTACAAGATATGTTTAGGGTTTATGATTCAGGTTTTCTGTATGCACCCCAAATTCACATATATTTTTACACTGTTGGGCTGACTTTTGAAGACTATGCTCAGTTTGAATCTTGGTGAGCTTATCTCTCTCAAAATACTTATAGAATGGTTTGCATAATGCAGTCTTTCTGTTTACTTGTTCTCATATTAGAGCTACTGTTCTCACATATTTGTCATTCACATGATCATTCCCACTTGTTCTACATCTTGGTGTTCTAGTCATAAAGTTTTATTTTTCACTTAGATTTTTTAGGTATTTTTTTCCTTAATTTCTGTTTCTCCTTAGTGCTTTATGCTGCTTATCTACCTTTTTAATCATCTAATGATTTGTTCTTATGGACCTTCTCAAGGAATGTCTACATTGTATTCTAACTCTGTAATCCAATATATGATTTTATGACACACCTATGTAGTTTACACATACAATAGTTTTATGTATATTTTTTTTCCTGTGTTTTTATTCTATGTGTGCTTATACAAGTGGGGAAAGAAATGGAGGAAAGGAGTTAAAAGGGTTCTTTAAAAGGCGCTGAATTTGCAGCCAAGTTCCCTCAAATTCTTAAAATATTCTAACACCCTTTTCTGAACAAGTGCTGTCCTTTGATGGATAGGCAAGAGTTCTAAAGGCTTTCCATAGTGCATACCAGTGCAGAACCAAGAACTTGTTAATGTGGGTACAGGTTTGTTGTTGGATGTTTGCATTTAGTCTTGAAGAGAATGTGCTCTATAGAAAAGTATTTTGTGTTGTCTTAGCAACTCTGCTACCACTATCATTCATCATATTCATAGTGTTGTATGAATTCTTGTAATCATTCAAGAATTAATTATTGCTCAAATATTTCAACCTAAACACTTTGTTTATGTCAGTGTCAATGATGTTTTGTTTTTGTTTTTTTCTTTTTCACTAAAGATTCCCATATCATTGATCCCACCAGGGTGGTCTTTCATTTATGCTGATGTTCTCCTGGCTTGTATCCATAGGTAAATATGGGTCAGAATAACAGTAGATTTTTCTTGAAATAAGTATCCATTCATTATAGAAATAGATTCTTCAAACCCTAGTACTTATTTTTTTTTATTTTTCTTCAGCTGGATGATAGGCAGGGGTCTTGATAGTCTTCTCCCTGACTTTTTATTTCATTGTTCTAAAGAGTGCTATACAGTGGGATTACATCCAAGATCAAGTAAATAAACATTTGAATTTGAAGAAGATAAACCAAAGAATTTTTTTTTTAAATTCTTTGCTGCAGATGGGAAAATCTGCAGGAATCCAGCAGAGTGTGGTAGATTTGGAAGATACTTAAAGCCAATCCTTATACCTGCTAATTGTTTCATTATTGGGGTACACAATGTGCAATCTCTAAGCAGAGTTTATGAAATATTTATCATTAAAGACATTCTGTACTAATAGCTTTAAAATAACGACAGAGAGGTATTTTGGGGGAATGAGGCTGGTTTGGGTCACCACAGGAGATACATCGATATTAGTCATTCTGCCAATGTTCACAGCTCTGCTCAGTTTATTGATTCTGTGCTGAAGGGGTAAAAAAGGCCAATCTATCTGTTTTTCATGATGAAAATTAAAGAACAACATGAAAAAAGCTGTCTCTTTTTTTTCTCTTGCTGAATCCATGACATGTCTTTCTTTACTGGCACCTTTAATGATGAGAAACTCTAGTACTGTTTGATGGCTGTAAGTCAAACTAATTACACAATCTGAGATCTTAGATTTCTGAAAGTCAATAGTCAGAACAACTTAGAATATGTTCCAGTAGTGTAGACATAAAGGTCAAGTTACAATATTAGTTCTTTCTAGGTAGGCCCAATATAATAAAATATCTTTTCCTCTCTGCTTGAAAAGTTGGAGCATTCAAATACAGTCAAGACACTTTTGTCAATTATCCATCTACACTAAATGAGCAAAGAGGCAGCTTTGTGCTGTGCATACTTTCTTGCATTTTAATGATGTGAATTTCTTTCTGTCAGACACAAGGAATTCAGAGAATTGACCTCTCAGCAAGCAAGTGGTGCTGAGTAATATATAATTTATCTGAAAGACTAAGAACCTGTAGATACTCAGTATAGGAGTTTAATAAATAATATGTCAGAATACTTTTCTAGTACAGTGTCATATCTGCTCTGAATGCATAGGCTGATGTTTTATATTGAGTTCTAAATTTGGGAAGTGTTATTTTTCCTTCTTTTCATGAAACTTTGGACACTTATTTGGCGGTTAGGTGGTGGTAAATTCAATTTTTTCTCTTCATGAAACAGAATGCAGTATAGGCTAGTATATAATAACACATGCAAAAACTTTGGTAGATATCTTACAGTAAGTGTCATTCTTTCACCCACCTCTGAAGAATAATGTCTTTATTGTTCTGTGTGTTCCTGTTCTGTTTGGCTGCACTGGTGAATTTCCCGAGGTTGTTTGTCAGCTTTAGTGTAAAGTAAATGTTGCTAAGATGCTCCAAATTGATTATGTTCACCCCCAGGCAATTTCAAAATAATCTCTTGCAGATTAAAATCACAAAATGCTATGTCACCTCCAGTCCTTATTAAGATAATTGACCTTCCTCCATAATTAATAATCTACATCCTGGTTGCTTAAATACACTTGCTACTAAATAGTTCTCCTAAAGTGTAAATGGTAACATATTTTGATGAGATAATTGAGCTTGTTTGTCTTGTTATTCAGTTAAATGTCCTGGATTGAGAAGAGCATATTGCTTAAAATTCATCAGAAAGATGCGAAAGGCCCCAAATTTGCCAGGGATAATTTTCATAATTTCTAAATTTGTGGGGTTTTTGTTGGTTTGGGTTTTTTTTGTTTGTTTGTCTTCTTCATTATCCTTCTGCTATTCAGAGGAAAAATTATAGGTGAAAATTTAAGTAATTTTAACTAAAGTTATCAGTGCATGTATAATTTAACATTATAATTTTATGGGCTCTATAATAAAGCTTTTTCTATGATAGTAGGATACCTTCTATATTTTCTCATAATTAATATGGGTTTACTTGAATTTTTAAATGAGTGGAAAATTATTTAAATATCAATTAAAATTAAGTTGCTCTTGGATAATTTGTAATTTCTAATAGAGATGATGAGCTTCAAAATGCTTTGGATTTCTCTCATTGTGGAGATTCCTGCATGTTTCTAGCTTGAAGTATATGAAATAAGCTTATTTTGCATTTATACTGCCTATCCTTTACTTTCTTCCCAGATGAGTGCTGATGAAATGAACAGGTAGAAAGAAGTATGAGAACTTTGTTTATCTCATTAAAGCAACCACTTTGCATCTTGTAATTTTCTGAACCCCATTGGTGCCTCCTCATACTCCCTTTCTACCCGCTTCCCTTATTTTATGTTTCTTGTTCTAGCATTTCAAGTAGACATACTTCCTCCAGACATGGCAGACAAATGGGCTGCCTCGAGTAGCTTCTTTGAAAATATGATCACATTTATTTCTTAGCTTTTTTTTCTTTCCTCCTAATTAAATAGGGGGGGGGGGGGAATGCTTTAATTTAAAACAATTGCAAGTATATGTCCATAGCTGGTTAGTTCATAACACAGCAAATTGATCAAACAGAAGCCTGCTACCATGAGCAAACTTTGACCAAGAACCCTACTTGAGTGAGGAACTGTAAAGGAGTTCTGTAACGTTAAACATCTGTTGCCTTCATCCTTAAGTACCACCATGTACTTCACTGAAAGTGCACCTGCACTGGTATAAATCAGTTAACGTGCTGATCAGACAGAATATTAACCATTCAGAATGAAAAAAAAAAAAAAAAAAAGTAATGATATATATAACAGCTAGAAGGTGTTAAGGATATAGCTTTATTCCATCACAGATTGATCCAAAGATTAAGCAAGCCATGTCTTGCACAGTGAATGGGAGATTTTCAAGAGAAAACATTAATTTTTCATTAAGGTTCCCTTCTCATGGGCAAAAATGTATGGTTCAATGTCAATCTTTATCAAGAAGGCTGGTATCCCATTTCCCTGAATGGCGTAAATTGACAAATCTTTGTCTGTCTGCTTGTTGTCTGGCCTAGAGTATTCCACAGGTATTGCTAGCTGAGACGTGTCTGCTGGATTGTACTTTTTAACATCATGTGGTAAAACCTTTCTTGTGAACTGACCCAGCTAGCATTATACTGCATGGACTATGGCTAACAGAATGGAGCTCAGCTTTTTGGGTGGCATATAGGTTTTGATGTGAAGCTCTGAAACTGATCTCAGTGTCAGGGGACTTGTGGAGAGGGTCCTCAAGAGCACTCAAACTTCTTCATATTGAACTGCACCTTTTTAGAATTTGCATCATTTCGAAGTTATGGTATGAATCACATACTAAGTTATTTTCTTGTGTTAGTTTCACTGTTTCCAGTTAGATAACAAAAGAAAAATGGATATTGTTAGAGTAGTATTAACTGCAGGACAGTGAACACTGACAATTTTTTGTCTTACTCATCAGGCATATTATTTCCCAATAAAATAATGTCTAATTAGAACACCACTTCCAAGCAGCACTGACTAGATAGGGTAATAAAAATCCATTTAAGGAAAATACATGTCTGTATGAAACAGGATAACCCTTGCTAACTGTTGGTCACTAGATCCACATTCTAATACAATGAACTGGTCTGTATTATGAGAAAACATGTATGCATATTTTATCATCAGTTATAAGAAAGGAGATCTACTCTACAAACTAACAAATTTAGATCCTGCATTTGAATATGCTCTTGAATTTACCTGATGGGAAATACTTTAATTATACTAGTACTGCTTTAAGAATTAATTACACCTGTAGTATTTCATCTTGCTAGGAAATAACTATAGAAATAAAAAGTAACTCTAGGATAAGAGTGGTTAATAAAATGGAGTGTTTTCTACTTTCAGATATAGTATCTGGGATCTAACAGATACTGCCTCAAAATTTTTGTGTGGCAATAGAAATCCAAGTAGAATAAAATAAAGATTTGCTGATGTTATGTTAGCTCATATATGACTGTCTACATAATCAAAATGAAGGGTGTTATGGATACTTATCTTTGATTTACATCGCTGTAACTCCACTAAGCGCTGGTACACATAGATACTTTCTGAACTCAACATAAAAGATGTAAAGTTTGCCTGTACCACATAAATATTTGATCCACTATAATCAAGTTAAGGACACAGTGATAGCATGCACACATATACAAGCCTTTAGTTTTGCATACCATATTAATATAAAAGTCACTACAGTTGATTTAATTTGAATATTTTAAATAAACTGAAAAGTC
>JAAGNO010029232.1:430-40568 GCA_033439905.1 Ceryle rudis
TATTACAGAATTGTTGAGTTGGAAAATGTTAGCTTCATTTAGTTATTGTTAAGTTTTGCTGAGAAAGGAGATGGCTAGTTCATATACTGGGTCCATTTTCATGAGCAAAATGTGTTTAATTGGGCTATTTTTGCTTCAAGTTCACAAAGTTTCTCCAGCACAATCTCCAATTAAGCAACAGAATCTGATATGAAGTAATTGAGACTGACCCAGCTGTCTTGTAGTACTGCAGTGAGTTGCTGCCGATGGTGAGAGGGATCAAAGTTCCCTCTGAAGTGCATTCACACCACATAAGATAGATTTACATGCTGGAATCTCTCTAAAAGTTCCTCTAGAGGGTGGATTAGGCAATATAGTAAACCAGTTCAAGCAGAACAATGTGAATACCTTCCGCTGCTAATAGCAAAGCTTGTGAGATGACAAACACTGTATGTACTTTTTTAAGGTCAACAATTTCCAAGGACACTTAGCTATTCGCAGTGTCTCCATTTTTGGCTCGAACCCACTTGTTGCTCTCCAGATTTCTCAGAAGCACCTACCCTCTACAACTGGTATCAATGGCATATATAAACTCTGATGCCTCACAGGATCAGACCCAGGGCTTTGATTTACTTTTAGCTGTGTATGGTATCTCTACTTGTGTATGTATCTCTACTTGTGCTATTTATTATACCTTCTTCACAGTCAGTGGAGATAAATAAATACACATCTGGAACACAATCCATCTAACTTCTTCTAAACGTCTATAAAATTGCACACAGTTCCTCTCCTCAGATTCAGGAGTCCACTTATTAGATATTAATTTTCAGACAGATACAGCCTATGCTGTATCACTCTCAAGTTGATTATCCAAAATTATTGACTGATCTTAGCTCCCCTATTTCTCACTCCATTTCTGGGCTTTCACACTGAATAGCACTGATACAAAGCAATCTCCAGCTTTCTGAGTCAAAAAAAAAAAAAAAAAAAAAAAAAAGGCAGTTTCTAGAAAGGCTGTTTATGTATAAATTTATGGGGCAACCTGAAGGACAGAAGTTACTATTCACTTCCCCTCTTACAAGCCCATAATGTAACAACAGGCAGTCCTGTAGGTTATAGTTGTGATAAATCCTGTTAGGAGCTCAGTTGTACTGATGAATGCAGTAAACCCACAAATAATTGCTAATGCACCGTTGTTGCTGGGTTCTAGTGTGCGTACCTTGGCATTCCTGAGCTGCTTTGGGATGTTTCTATGGATGTAAGCTATTGATGAGGAGGATTTATTTCTGCTGTTGTGAACAGGTGGGTAGTGAGGTCTGGACCTTAGATCTGGATCTAGCAAAAGGCCAGTCTGGGCTCTGGGAGGCAGACATAAAGCTATGGTTACTAATGCAGATTGGAACTGGTTTATCATGGGTCCAGCATTTGGCTATGGAGCATCTCTTCTGGTAGCCAAAAATCTTTCCAAATGTGTTTCATGATTTCTTCATTTAACTTCCTGTTTCAATTATTTGAGCTTGCCAGCAGCTAAGATTGTTAAGACGACCTACTTCTGGGAGATCTGAACCCCTCACCCTTTGGTGAGAGGAGAGCTTTGCTTTAAGTCTCCTGCTTCTGCAGCTTGCTTTTCCTTTGGGCAGGGGGAATTCCCACTCCAGTTTCAATCTGCTTTCATCACCAATTGCAGGGCCTGCAGGTTTGTTTGAAACTGCAAGTTCATGAAGCTATCTTACAGCAATATTACATCTTGTCCCATGCTTAGAGATGCTAAAGGAACCTCTATAATTTTCTGTACGCAGCAGCCTCTGCAGCATTCTTAGAATTGGCAGGTGTGATCATATCACCACTGTTTCTTACCCAACACTTTTTTAGGGGTCTTTTTTTTTTCTTAGTAAAACCAGCAATACAGTAGCTGCAGAAAAGTATAAATCTCAGGTAATACATGGTTTCATTGCCCATTGCTGAGTTCCTGTTATATCTCCTGATCTCAGCTTGACTTAGCACATCCAGCTGTCTCTCTGAATATCATTCTTTGCGCTGCAGTATCTCCTTCAATACCTCTAAAAACTGCTTGTGATCTTTATGAAATGGGGTATTTCAGCAGGAGACAGTCTTCCTTGCAACATATTGTCAACAGTTAAACAAGATGGAAGGCACTGCTAGGCTTTCCCTTGAATATCCTGCAGCACCAGGATCTTGATGAGTGATTATTAGAGATTTCTATAAGAACCTGGTGGAGGACTTCTCTTTTGCCAGCATTATGCAGTAAGTTGTGAACAGAGCTTTGAACTGTAGTCCTGTAAAAATCATGCTTCTCCAAGGATGTCCTGCATTTTCCTCTGCATTATGCCTCACACAGCCCACAGCACAGATACAGCTGTGGAGAAGGAGCATAAGGGAGAGTTTGTGTTTTGTAGAGGAATGTGCAAATAGCCAAAGACATACACAGGGGCAAGAAAATATTTATTCCATGAAAGTCTTTCTAATTTCTCAAAACATAAAGATCCCACTGGGAAAGGAAGCAAAATATAAAGATATGTGAGAGTTGCCAAGAGAGAGGCACAAAGAGAGAGTACTGTCATTAACTTCCATCCATCTTCAATATGAGATGCTATCTCTGCTGTCTTATATGTCTGCCTGTCATACTTTCAGTTTTGATGAGTTCCTTGAAGGCAGATCACTTTGCTTTTTTTTCTTCCCCTGTAGAAATAGGATTTTGATCATAAAATGGAATTATTTGGTTTTTTTAATTTATTAGTTTTTTCAGATATGGAAAAGGATTTAACAATTGGCTATGTAAGTTGGAAAGGTAGAAGAGCCCAGTTCATAGATCCCTATATAAAAGCCACCTTCCTGGAGAGCAGTTTAGTGTAAGGTGTCCTATCTCACTTTCTGTCACCCCCTCCTCCAGTACAGTGGTGTTAAATATTGCGGCAGAGAAACTGAAAGCTCACTGATGAGGGCTGAAGAGATTTAAGAGCCATTAAATCATTACAGTAATGAGTGCAGTGAGTGTGTCCTAGGGGAAACAAATACAGTACAAGAGGCAGAAAACCAGAAAGATGATTGGATGAAGTCAATTTAAAGCGAGAAATGTACCTTCATGCCAGGAGAAATAGAAGATGCTGGAAATAACAAGCAGTTGGGGAATATGTGTCTGCAGGAAATAAAGAGATTTTTCTCTCTGGAGGCCTGACTGTGCTCTTACTTACAAAATTGCATGAGTAAGTGTGCTGGTGTCAACAGAGAGGCTAGATTAATTGTGAACAGAACTGGGAACTATTGTGTAAATAAGGATAGCTGCACTGCAGTCATGAACTCGAGCAAGAACCTGTCATTCAAGAACTGATGTGGTTTCAGAAGTCATTACTCTGTTATGGATAGAGTCTTCTATAGGAGGATTAGATTATGTCATTCAAGCTCCTTGTGGACATCTGTCTACACCTGCAAGCCATCTTCCCTGTTTGTCATTACATCAACTAATCTATCAAAGATACCAGGAAAATCAGAATGCAGGAATCAAACTTCTCTTTGATATGGCTTGAGACTGTTACAACAGTCTGTACATAGCTGTGGACAGAAGTTTTCATCCAGTGCTAGCCAACCTGAATGAAAAAATACGTTTCAGTCTCCAGAGTTATTCTCCTCGCAATATTCACTGACACAATATTTCTTCTTAATTTTAAACCATTTTCCTCACATCTAGCCAAGTTTCCTTTCAAGCTTAATCTTAGAATGAGTATAATTTCATAATCTGTAATGCTGCCATACAATATTTATGATATATGACAATAGGCAAGAATGATCACAGCCTTCTCAAGAGCTAGCACAGAGCATGGAACCTCTAGGCAAAAGCTTAAGGTTCAACAGCTCTTCTCACTGAAGTCCACTACCTTCAGAAAAAAATCCAACTACACACACTCTCAGCCTATTCCCACAGCCCTTCCACATTTGCCAGCAGTGCCTTATTCTCTACTCTTTAAGGTGCAGTGGGGTGAGACAAACAGAATTAATCTTGGTGATACCAAAAACGTGCTGCTCTGTCATCTCTGTTTATCCACTTGGGCTGGTTTGATATTCTCCAGACTTTGGTGAATTGATTCTGCCCAATAAGCAATCAGAAAAGTCAGAAACGATGAAAAGTAAGGTGCTTTGTGCCTGCTTTGAGAGCTGAATCAGTTCAGTGGGAATCCCATTAATTGACACAGGGGAAGAGAAAGAATCAGAAGGAGGAGGAGAAGAAGGAAGGCCACCCTCTTCCATAGTAGCAAATTCTCAGTTTAAAACAGCTCCTCACACCTTTAGTGTAGTGGTTCCTACAACTTGAAAGGGAGCCCCAAATATTCCTAGTGACTTCTGCAGAAGATGGGCTCATGCATCAGAGGGTAGTAGTGTGCTATGTGAAGTCATGATGAAACCTACTCAGTTCTAAGAAGTACCCTTTTCCTTTTCCCCAAAACTTCCTGTTTCTCAGAAGAACGGATCCTCCAGGGCCATGTTGACAACTCGGAAAAATAAGCTAGATACCAACGTCACTAAACACCTTTTCCCAGTCCCTCTGTGGCTCACTTCAGATAAACAACCAATAACTGATGCTGACTGGTGTTAACTAATTGAAAGTGGCTCCTAAGAACTCATCTGATTACACTGTTCATTACAGTTGCAAGAAAATAGTTTCTGTTTTCTTAATAAGGTGCATTAATGCATTTGTCCCTAAAATCAATACCAATTTTTTTCTCCCACTGTTTTTAGTTTTGAAGGGGGGGTGGTTATTTTTCCATTCTACTAGGAACTGCAGAGTGGTTGCATTTATTTAAATGCCCATTTTCTGGAGTCTTGTTTTGTTAGAAATTAATCATTAATTTGTACAAATGTGTAACATTTTGGAGCTCTTCATTTTTAAGAGATTTGAATTCTAATGCTTCAGAGCCTGACTCAAGCAGAGGAACATCTGTAATGATTTTTAAAATTATCTCATTGTCAATTTTACTGTTTTTCAGGACATATGCAAGGTTCATAATGTTATTTGAATCACCAGGATAGGCAGTAAAAGCTTGTACTTGTCTTCAGCTCTCACTGTTAGAAAAAGTGTCCCAACTTTTCTATATGCCAGTTAGCTGTGGAATACTCTTGTGCACACACGCCGTGAAAGTGTCCCAAATCTCTCTTTAAAGCAAAGAGAAAAAGGGACAAAACTCTGTAGAAACACAGGCACACACAGAAACACGCATTTCTGTTATTCATACTGGTCTGGCAGCTAGACCTGCACAGTGCCAGCTCTCATGTGGTGATAATCCAGTTAGAGGGGATTTTATGAGACTTTTAAATATTGATAAGAGAAATACCCCTACTTCCTTTAGCTACTTAAGTCAGCAGATACTGAACACCTTGTTAGACATGTGATTACCAATAAGTAACATGTAATTCCACTGCTCTTGAAAATCCCCACAAGGTACATTATGCAACAAGGATGGATTTTTTTTTTCTCCATTTTCCTACTTTCCTTTTTCTTCCCTCTTTCCAAATGCTGAGGCAATTCTGTTGCATACAGATACTTCATTTCCTTTGTAGTAATAGTCTTTTTCAAGATTCATTAAAAAATAAAAAGTCTTGAAACTCATGAAGTAGAACCCTTAATATTGGAAGCTCTCTATGGCTCAACTACTAAAACTCAGCAAAAAAAGATGTATATTCATCTCACGTAGGCTGTTTTTAAAATGGGTGGGCTTAAAGCTTTACATTCCCATTGCTTCCTGAGGCTAGGATTTGGTGATTTCAGGAGATTGTTCATCTACCTGAGTCAAGAGGCACATGAGTTTCTCCTCTAAAAACATGAGGAAAAATGAATGAAATAACCCTTGCTGCAGTTGCCAGGTATGGCATGATGGAGAGGGAAGCAGTGCATAACTGATGGCAAAAAGGTGAGTTGTTCCTTTGTGCCATATGAGGAGTAACAGCTGAGCTGTGCTTTACCAGCACAAATTAAAAACAGCCTCTTGCTTAGTCAATTGCTTATCCAAATGAGGACAGCAAGCTGTAAAGAGAATTCATTACTTGTTGGCTTGGATGATCAGTCTCGTAAGTAGCCAAACCTAACAGCCGTGTAATAATCAACAACTTGCATTGCTTGGTACATGAGTAAAATTGCGCACATGTCAAATAAAGTTTAAGTATAACCACGCTGAGCCATAACTGAAGGTAATCAGCAGATGCACAGTCCAAGGCAGTGCATTGATAAGCAATGATGGCAGCACTTCAGTTTCATGAACAGGGTAACCTGAAGCAAGGCCAAGGAGGGGTTTATTCACTTTGATGGGGTACACTGAATTCTCTGCAGCACGTATGAGCTCAAGGTATAATATCAGAATGACTCCTCATACATGGCAGTGACATGATGCAGGCATCACTATTCCTATTTATAAAATAACAGAACATTTCAGTAAAGAGTAAATGCACCAGCACAGCCAAACATGAAAGCATTTACAGCAGATCTTGCTGAAGCGCTTCACCAGGCCGTGTTGGAGGGCTTCTCTAGGCACCTGGGCTGTGCAGACTGACTAGTAATAAACAGCAGAAAAAAATCAGGAAAAAAAAAAAAAAGGTGTTGTATGTATAACACAACCCCTTCCTTGCTTTATTCTGCAAGAGAGCTTAGCATAGCCCTGGGAGACAAGCAAAGATAAGGGAGGTTAAAGCATAAAAAGTTAGCCAGTTTGCAAATTAAAATGCAAGCCCCCTTCCCACTTGGCTCGTTGCCTACCCACACCTCCCAGATGAAAACAAATAGATCTGACTAAAACATTTTTTTACCTATTTAAGGAATATTGTAATGCATGCTCTAAGGAAAAGAAAAAGCTGTGCTCATGCATACGTCTCTGCTTGCTCCAGTCATCCTGAATATGCATCACCTTCTGCTACTTATGGCAGTGTTCCAGCTCCTTTCCATTCCTCTTTGCCTTTTTTGAGGGTACAGCTGGGATGAGTGGGGGATTCTCTGAATTGACCCTCTCTTCATTTCCATTTTCTGCCCACTTTCTAACTAAAATGTGTCTGCATCCCACCCTGGCTTGGAGAGCTGCAGGCAGGGGAGGGCACTGCTTTCTGTGCATGAGCTGGAGCTCTCCCATGGGAGACTGCAATCTCTCTTGTAGAGCTGGGGCTCCCAGTGGGCTGAGGGAAGGGCAAAAGCACAGGAACACCACAACAGAGTCCAGGGAACAAACAGCAATAAGGCACTTGACTAACTGTGTCACAGGCTGTTGCTGAGCATTGTCCCTAACAGGGAACATGGCCTTTGATATTAAATGAGCTCTTGTGCTTTGAAAAGGCCAATCAGTTGTGCAGGCAGCATCAGGCAACCATGTAACCAGGTGTAACCAGCTGGCCTGATGTCTGAAGCAAAACCTCAGGAAACTTGAATGCCTGAGAAGTATTGAAAAGCCAGAAGCATATATCTGATCGCTTTGGAAACAGAATGAATTTATGAAAGTAATACGACTGTAAGAAAGAGTTCACATTACCTCTTGTATCTTTACATAATGCCTTTCAGACAAACATATATAAGATATTTTCTCACACTGACAGGCTGAGGTTGCTTGTTATGATAGAAATGCTTAGGTACTCCACTCTAGGTCATGTTGAGGTGATATACAAATACATGGAAAAGCAGAAATCCAATAGTTTAAATAAAATCACAGTTGGGAATGGGTGGCTTGTAAAGTGACTTGCAGTGTGGCACATCACAGTTATTGGCAGATCAGAAAAAGGAGATCAGATTTCTGAATCCCAACCTGGTATCCTGGATGGTGGCATGGACTCATATTATCTGCCTCTCATTCTGTTGTCGTTGTAAATACTCAAAACATTATACATTTCCTTCTTCTTTCTTCCTTTTTTTTGGGGGGGGGCGGGGCTGGGGGCAAGGATGAGGAGAGCCATGTGTTCTGTGCACTGACAGGTTTGCACTCCTAGGGCTGTTCCATCAGAAGTTTGTGGCTAACATCAAATGACTGTCAGCACCATTTCTGACATGGCACCAATGCTGGCGTGTCTAGGACCACAATGTAACCAAGGAAAGAGTCAAGGGACCTTGCAATTGCCTTGTGAAACTAAGATCCCACCAACTGTGTTAAGTCAGCATGGAAGAACTCCAGCCTTCATGCTGTGCTGCAAAACCAATTGCTTTTAGGTTGAAATTCAATGATATCCTCTCAGGGGCTGTCTCAACACACACACAATGCAAGGACTCTTTGAATCGGGAGGTTCAAGCAAAACCTGCTTCCCTGACAGCCTTGCAGCAGCACTGGTTTCCTCATATCCCCATTTGAGGGCTCTCCGGGGTGTCTCTGGTCTCTGCTGAGCTCTCCCTGAGCACATCTAATGCCAACTCCAGTGGGGGACCAAATTCTGTTTGCTGGGTATGACTGACCCATATGGCAAAGTTAACATGTTCTGCAGTTCAGCAATACCGTGTTCAGGGCCACGCATAAACACTTTACTGCTGGCCATTAAATTGTATTGCTCTCTCTAATATGCTTTAAGATAACTAAACTCATGCCTGAAAGAGGCATTTAAACTGTTTTAACAGCATCTACTTCACATAATCTGCTTTATGGCAGCATCTTACGGTTTTGCCCATTTAAAATATGTTTGTTGTTTTTTTATAATCAAGGGATTTGTACTATGACCTTTGAGCAATGGCAGCCGCTGCTAGAAGACAGCTGGCAATGCAGTGTGCAATACAATCTATGGAGATTAAATTCACTTCATTCTCTCTTAAGACAGATGACGGGGAGGCTGGTGCATCCACTGGGATTTTGGTGGATTGAATTCCTTTTTATTTCAAAAAGAGAGATGAAACTAAGAAATAATAGACTTATTTTTGCTCGGTAGATTAAACCTTGACCTGAATTGTTTGGCTGGCCTGGGTAAGAGAAGATACACCAGTTTTCTTGCACAAACCCATGGGAATGGGGTTGGAAAGAGATGTGAATTCATGTGGTGAGGGACAATACTTTTGTTCTTGTGAGCTACTCCTCTGGTAGGTGTCATGAGGTTCAGTATAATCCTTCCTCGTAGACAACTGAGCAGCTCTGAAAGGTTAGTAAACACCAAGATAACCTGAGCTTCTGCTGTACTGGCTGCCACTGGGGCTCAAAACTTCTCAGTGAAAGCGGATTCTGGAAGTGTGCCCAACAGAGCCACAGTTTGTCAGATCTCAGACAGTGAGTCCAGCTCTTTGCAGTAGGGTAACCACTGGGGAGGAAGGAGAAAGGGAGTTTGTTTGGGTGCCTTATGTATGCAATCTTTGGGACAAAAGTCCCTTGACTGCTGTAGAGCAAAACCACCTTCTAGGATGCTTTCTCTCTGCCTTAATGACTTTTTTTCTACAGTGTAGTAGCTGGTGTAAATAGCTGGTGCAAATACCAGTCTAGTAAGATGTGCCAGGTGTTCGCCAGGGAGCTAGGAAAGAAGCAGGTTTATATTTCTCACAAGCAAAGACAAGAATTGAACATGTCCTTCACCATGGGGAACACCCAAGAGGAAGGAAGGAGACAGCAGACTCCCCACAGACACTGGTACAACACCATCTTGGAAAAAAAACCCCAGTAATAACCACTTCCAGCTTCTGTAGATAACCTGTGTTTGGGTCCATGAGGCCTACGGGCAGAGGAGAACTTTGCTCATGCTAAGGCGTTGTTGTTTTGAAACAATAAGCTTGCAGACCTGGCAGTACTGAGATATTTCTAGACACCTGTGTGCAAACAACTTGAAAGCTGAAACTAGAGTTTTGTCTCTTCCAGGATTAGCATGGAGCTAGTGTAATTTTATTTGTTTGTTTAGGTACCTAAAATGAGACTTAGTCTTTAGTCAGAAAACAGGTGTTTGGTCTTTTTTTTCTGTGTTCGTAACAGCAGGCAGAAACTTTCATCATTTGACTCTGTGTAGGTCAACCCCATGGCTAGCTTAGAGCCAAACTGAGCTAGGAAGACCTGTTGTGGATGGACAGCTTGGTGGGACACTTCACCTGTGTGAGCACATGACAGCTTCACCAAACACTGTTGCATTGCATTAGAAATACAAAAATTACAATTAACTTCATACCAGCTCAGATGTAAGGGCACACAAGACACTTTCCATCACTTAACAGACTCAACAGCCCTTTGAGCCCAGTGAACTAATATGTGCTGGAGGAATATGGTATATAGAGAGTTGAGCTAATAGACCAGATAGATAATTTGGGTACCTAAAAACTTAACTCTGCACACACCTTCCAGTTAATTAAGCTACCTTTATTGATATATCACTGGCCTGCATTTGAAACAAATTAGGCAAGATTTCTCTCCAGCATAATTCAGGGTGTCATCATCACTGAAGGCATATCACCTTGTATAAAAAGTCCTTGTATCTCAGGAGCTCTAGAACTGTTTCTCCAGCTTATCCTCATGCCCGAATCTTCCTTGCATGCTCCACATGACAGGAACATGGCATGGCCATTCTGAAAGCATTTGCTTCTGTCTTTGAAAGGCCCTTTTGCCATGATGACAAGCACCCTGATGTTTTGTTTTTCAGGAGAGCTCAGATCTGTCTTGAGAGAGATTTTGATTCAACCTTCAAGGAAAACTGAGCCTGCCTATTCAGTGGCAGTCTCCTGCCTGAGCTGCCAGGTGATACAGAGAAATTTTTCTGGGCTCTCCTTATGATGCATATTTTATGGGTGTTTTTTCTCCCCTTGAACCATTTCTATAGAACCAAGGAACTTTCAAGAAATAATATAATGCCTATATATCCCTTTTCTTTTCTTTATTAGTTTGCCAAAACCACACAAATTAATGAACATTAACAGAAAAGCACATAGGTGAAAATCTACTGGCACATGTGCGCAAACACACCCATAGAAAAAGGGTTTCCTGCTTGCCAAGTTGAGAAATATGTTTGGGATGATAAGGATGACTGAGAGTGTGTGGTGGCTGCACTATGGGGTTTGTAATTGTAAGTGGCCTTTCCATTTTAGGGGTCAGTGTGCTAAATTAAAAACCAAGAAGAAAGTGTTTAATTGAGGTTAATGGGATATTTGAATGTTAAATGGATTAAGGTGTTTTGTTTTTTTTTTTTCTTTTAAAGAGGGATTAGCCCCACTAGTTTCCCAGGCCAGATTCTCAGAACATGTAAGGCAGTGTTATACACCACAGCTGAAGGGAGCCTGTTCAGTTTTTCACTAGACAAAGAAATCTGTGTCATTGTACTTTATCATGTACATCTCTATGAACCATGCACTTAGATTAAGTTCTGTATTTTCCCCCTGATTTTGAAGTTTTAAAATGAAATTACATAATTCCTTTCTTTGGTCACTTCCAGCACATTTACTTTATCTTCCTACTTTTCAAATTCTACAAGTGGAATGGAAAACTTTCTTTATGCATAGGGGATTTGGGGATAATACCCTGATACCTGGGGGAGGGGATGCTAGTAGATTATTATTTGGAATCAAAACATTCAGGGCTACGCTTTAATACAAAATGAAGAGGAAAATGTCTTTCTGCAGAGGGGTTTGAGAATTCACATTTGAAATATTTGGTGAACAGTTAGTTTCCACATCATGAAAAATGTGCAATGGGAAAATGTTCCTACTGCTTAAAATCAAAATCATATTTTTTTCATCAAGGAAATACTTTGTTCCATCTCACAGACCAAAAAGCACTGCCCTCGTGCTCAGAGGAGGCACATTTTAAATTTTAAATTTTAGGGAAGGGAAAGTCTTCACTGCAACAAAACAAAGTAATTGTTTAAAATGATCTTTAAATCACTGCCCCTTCACTCCACATCACCAGGCAGGCTTGTTAACTCAATGCTGCAGAATTTCAAGGCTGGTATTTTGCATCCAAGACACACCAATATGGAAACTCTTGTCTTGCTTTGGGCTGAATACTTTTTATTAAAAGAATCTATCTTCAGCATCATTTTGCTGAAGATATTTTCATATCACAAAAATTACCACCACACACAGACATTAAGTGATTCTCATCATGGATAACCTCGATAGAGGGATTGAATGGCCCACGATGCCTGAAAAAGCCTGGAAATAAAAAGTAGTAGGGACACTTCCTTGTAATGAAGATCCTTCTGGGTCAGTACTGTGGTATAATGTTGAGGTGGGTTTAGGCTGCTCTCCTTTAAATTATTTGTGATGAGTCCCTCAATGCTAAGTTCACCAGGTATGTTGACAATTCTGTTGCCTTACCAGAAAAAAAAACCCAAACACAAAACAGGTCATGCTTTTACAAGACAAATAGTTTCCAGCATTGGTACTGATCTGCCATATCGGCTCCTGTTCCTGCTGTGGGTGCAGAAGAAAGAAATCAAGCTGGTATTCCTATCAGTACCACAATTAAATAGTGGAAAAGCAGTAAGGAATCTTTGTCCTTTATTCTGTTTTCTCACTATTAGGTGAGAATTGTCTGCCCTCTCTAGTCTAAATGTACACCACTACTCCAACCTTCCCCTCCTCAACCCTCCTATATAACAGTTGAATTTTACATTTCACCAATACTAAACCAACCTGAAAAGCTAATCTTAGTTTTAGGACCTTGTCTGCTAACTAAATTTTAAGGGATGTCTTTGAACATGAACCTATTTTCTTTAACTCCCAATCTGTTCTGAAATTGTTCTCTATCCAGAGCTTGCCATGAGATAAGTTCTAAATGTGTGTCAGCAATCAGACTGAGAATCATTCAGTCTTTATTACCAATTATCATCCTGCAGAGAGAAAAAAATTATCTACAACCTGGTTGTCTTAGAATATGCAAAGTCCCTGCTGCAAGGAATGATGTTAATTCATAGTAAACCCAGCTGAGCAAATGGCTTACCTGTTCTTCCATTTTTATCATTAACCCCCCCTCCCCAAACATCTGCAATGAAAATAAAATAGAGCCAGCTTTAAAACCTGGCATGCTTCTCCTGAAAATACACAACATAGGTACCATCTTACTCAATTGGCATGTAATGAGAGCCACAGATCAGGCCTGGGTGCTGCTATCCAAAAGGTCATAGGTGTTGATATAGCTTGGACTGTCCTTCCTAACAGCGTAATAGAACATTGCTAAACGGGGTTTTTATTCAAAAGACAACGTTTTCCAATGCTTTCATTAGTGATTTTCATCTCTGTTTTTATTATATATAGTAATATGAAAATACAAAGACTTTAAAAAAATATATATATATACTTCAACACAATTTTGGGAAGAGAAGGAACATTTTGTGTGCACTGCTATGAACTAGTTAGCCTCATCTCCCTTGTGCTAATTTAATCCAGCTGAAGGTCTAGTCCACTGCCTTAAAAAAAATCTAAAGAATTTTCTTCTTGAAGATTTTTCCTGTTTTTCAGAAAGATTCTTCTTTGTTATGCCTTTTTCCTATGCATTGTATTTCCTGTTATGAAATAGTCTGGTAGAGAGAGTATTTGTGGGAAATTGAAAATCACTTGTCTCATTCTTCCCTAGGCACCTGCTGATGGCTACTGCTGGAGACTGAACTCTGACAGCACTCAGTCCAAACAGGTACAGACATTCCTGTGTTTTCATGATGCTATTAATATGAAATATCTGCAAAAAAACCCCCATTAATAGTCCCTTCCAGGGCTTTGGAAAGGATGAAAGCATTGATGTGTGCCAAATATTTTGCTACCAGTGTGTCTACTGATGTTGCATTCTCTCCAATCCAGAATGTGAATAGGCTTTATGGTAAGATTTCTAACCCTTGCTGCTATTGGTAGGAAGAGAAACATGGCCCAATTGCAGGCTTTTTTTCCCCTAAAACTGCTTCTAGCTTGACAGTTCCTCTTTCTGGTGAAAAACTGCAGCTCTTCTTAATGGTATTTGTTTGAACATTAAGATTACTTGAGTACAAACATCCACTTACTAAGGGCAAATCATCTTCATAGTCAGTCTGAGCATTCCACCTCTCCATGCAGCAAAAACAAAGGTGGAGGCTAAGGACACAGGACATTCCCACATGGAGGGAACATGACTGGACCATATCTTCCCAAAGATATGGTAAATTATATCCATATTCCATATTTAACCCATTCCACATCTTTTCTTCTGAAAACATATCCTCACAGTTCTTTGAAGAAATACAGAGGTAAAGGGCTATGGTGTGCCACAAGGCTTCTGGAGTGAAAGTGCCTTTTCTCCTACCCACTCACAACACTTACTAGAAAAGGTCAGAGACCCTCTAAAACCTTTGGGAACCAAATGAACAGGAGAACTGTTCCTCTCATCAGTCAATTGATGAGCTGCCTGTTTAAAAAAATAAACCTCTTAATCCTTCTCTCAGGAATTGCTGCTCACAATTCTTTGCTGCTTAATTTTTAGCCTCCCTGTTGTTCTTTGAGAGATTTCTAATGACCAGAGTGGATTAACTTGTGTGCTCCAAGGAACCTTTGGAGAGTGATCTTGCATCTCTCTGTGTAACAGTGAGTGGACACAGTCTGAAACAGTACTACTTTAATCCAGACCAATGGATAATTCAGCTCTAATTCAGAGAATCATCACTAGGAAATGAGCTTTTAAAATACCCTTTATATTTTGTTACCTTTTAGATTGAAATCTAAAGCATAGAGGTAAAGAGATAGAGAAACCTGGTATCCTTAAACTTAATCTATTAGAAATAACTTTTTCCCTGGTCTTACTTAACCTCTCTTGTTAGCATCTGTTATATTCTCCCCAGTTTTTCTTACCTCGGGCATCCAGACCTACAGAACAGAACAGGGAATGGCAAGACTGAAGCTATTTATAATAATAACCCCTTCCTAGGCTCCATTGCAGCAGTTTTAATCATCAACTATTGTCAGGCATCAAGATCAAAAGGATTTGAGATTTGATTTGTTTTGGTTATAAAGAAGCCCTGAATGCCAAAGTGCTGTTGCTTAAACTGCAAAGCACAGCCCCTCCATGAAGTAGAATGAACTGGTATTGCCCTCTTTGATCTGATTTGTAGCCATCACAGCTCTTTAAAGTTATTTGATTTGACATCAATTAGCCAGTTGTCACTAGGGGAAAGTCTCTTTTTGCATTTAGTCCAATATCAGTGTCATTTTCCTCCTAAAATGTGACAAGGAGCAGACTTCAGCACACTTTGCACCCGACATGAAGAACAGGATAAGGAGAAGGAGACAGGTTTCACATATTAAAAAATAAAAAGTAAAAAAAAGGAGGTGGGAGGACTGAGAAAACATTTCAACTCCATCTTCCCATTATGGAGACACATATACAGAGGGAGAAACATATATAGGCAGATAGAGACATATATGTCTCATAGAGAGACCTCCTGCTCAGCATGTGTTATTTATCAGTACACTTGCAAGTATTGCAGTCACGGTAAGGATGCAGAGAACACTTCAGACCTGTGTGTTCTTGGACAGCAACTTTCATAACAAGAGAAGAGCTTTTGTAGAACTTTAATCCCAGCTATGTTTCATTTTTCTATATTCTGCCTAGAACTTCGCACAATGCCTAAGGATATATAGAGATACTGTAACAAACTGATGGTAAATGTGTTATGTGTACAATATTCTGAACCAACACATGAAAGCAAAATGTTCCCAAGAGAAAAAGAGACATGGCAATTGCAAATTTCTAAAGCTGGTCTAAGAAGTAGATGTCAAAGAAGGTGACCTATTTTACTGAGTATCATGATGTTTTGAACTGTTGTAGCTTGTGGCTGGATGCAGCAATGAGATGGACACGGTGTATATTAATGGAGGGAGAGTAGAAAGAATAAAATATTCTTCTGTACATGGAGGAACAGAGACATTTCAATGGAATAAACAGTGGCTTACAAAATTAGGAACTGAGACAACTGCAAGTCCTTAGGATTAGATGGACACCTGAAGGGAGAGGCAAAAGATGGGTAATATTGTAAATGAACACTCTGGGCACTGGTTTCTTCAGAGAAAGGTATACAGGTTTTCAGAGTGGCTTTTTTTTTTATCTCTCTTGGAAAAGGAGGTGCTGGAAAAAGCTGCCTCTAGGACATGTATCATAATATTTTTTATCTGAAAGCCCACCCAGCTGCAGTATTTCTGGATTGTGTATGCAAGTCCCAGAGGGTAACAGTACTCCACAGTTTAGATCCTTCCTCAGGGTGCTGAACAATCTAGTTACTGATTGATTCCTTGTCTCTTTGCCAATAGCTTGTAATGTAAAATCTTGGAAAAGGATGGGGGAACATTGTCATACACATTGAACTATAGTTAAACCTTTTTTGCAATGTCATAAGAAAATAGATCAGATCTGCCACTGCATGACAACTCTTATTAGGAATGTCACACACAGGCTTACACTAGCACACTGCAGTGGGTAAAGGAGGCTCCATTGCAGCACTGAGGGGAAAAAGCTAAGGATACCAGTCAGAGGTAAAGGCATTTTCTCAATCTACTGTGATGTCAACCTTAAATGAACTGCTAATTCTGAATCCTTAAGACATACCCTATTAAACCTACCTAGCTATGGAAGTATTGGTGGTAGTTCAAAATTTTCCAGGCTACCTAAATATATTTGCCTTTTGGGAGAGAAGAGATTAGAGAAGGAGGAGAGTAATGTGTCCATTTCTGGTCTCCTCAGTTCAAAAGAGACAGGAAACTACTGGAGAGAGCCCAACAGAGGAATACAAAGATAATGAGGGGACTGGAGCATCTCTCTTACAAGGAAAGGCTGAGAGGCCTGGGTCTCTTTAGCCTGGAGAAGAAAAGACTGAGAGGGGAACTTATCAATGCTTATAAATATCTAAAGTGTGAGTGTCAAGAGAATGACATCAGTCTCTTTTCAGTGGTAGCCAGTGATAGGACAAAGGGCAATGGGCACAAATTAGAGAACAGAAAGTTCCACCTTAATGTAAGGAAAAACTTCTTCACTTTGAGGGTGACGGAGTCCTGGAATGGGCTTCCCAGAGAAGTTGTGGAATCTCCTTCTCTGAAGACATTCAAAACCAGCCTGGACCGTTTCCTGTGCAACCTGATCTAGGAAAACCTGCTTTAGCAAGTGGAATAGGACCTTTCCAGAGGTCCCTTCCAGCTCCTACCATTCCATAATTCTCAATTGTTAACCACAGCTCTGTCTCTAAATGACATAAGAGTTTCATGGGCTCACAGGATACATTGTGACCATTCACACAGAAGGGCTCTTCCAATCCTAAAAGTATGAATCCAACTCAAGTTAATGCACAGATCATTTATGAGCACTCAGTAACCACATCAGGCTGCATTTTTCCATGACAGAGGTTCAGAAAAGCATCACAAAACTTGCTGGTATCATTTGCATCCCTGTGTTTCTAGTCTCCATTTTATTAGTAACAAATGAACTGCAATACAGAATGAATGCCTACAATGAGATTCCCGTAACTGTGATTCAATGAAAGGACAGAAATATCCTCTCGCTTGCTCGGTCGGTACAGGCATCCTCCCAGCCATGCTGATCAGGACTATAGTAACAAAGGTGCTTGGTGGTGGTAAAACCACAGCCACATAGGAAGTCTTTTTGAAAATATGCCTAGATCTTTTCTGGGGATTGACCCTCTCCACATACAGCCCAGCCTTCTCCTCAATCAATCAGTTAACATATATTACATTGTATGTAAGGCAACTTATCAGGAGACCACGTATCATATGATAGACAAGTAGAAGATGGCTAAAGTAAGCTGCACTTCCAAACTCACTTCCTTAGCATGACAGGTAGGACCTTGAGATGGCAACTGAAGGTTGCAGTAAAGGAGGGTGAAGCCTGGGTTGATTTTTCATTTGCCTATAGCTCTCACAAGAACTCTTCGCACTCATCCTACTTTCATTGCTATGTTGCAGCAGGCAGTGAAAGGCACTGCAGAAGTTTCTGCCTGTGCTCTGTCCCTGAGCTCTTGCTGATCCCTCAAGACTTGGTAAAGCACACATCTGCCTTAGATGCTGGAGTTTTGAGGCACTGCCTTTTGCCAGAGCTACCACTTCTGTGCTGCAAACCTAGGCCAAAGATATTTTCCACTCCGGTAGCTTTGTTCTGAAAGGTCTGAGTGCCAAGGACTCTTGCTAGTATGATCTCTCTTTCTAGGTTTTGCTTAAGAACCTGCAGCTCATACCTTTCAGTTTCTGAAACTAGGATTGAAGGGTGTTTGTTTTGGAGAAGAGGTAATAGAGTTGTGAATTTGGGCTTGTAATTATTCACGATTAGCACATTTTTTCTTTTTTGTTTTTTTTTTTTTCCTAATGTTACTTCTTTAGTTATCAGATCCAATTACAAACCCAAATTACCAGCCCTAATTTTTACTAACTGTCATTCAGACATGAATAACAAAGAAACTGAAGCAGCAGAAGGATCAGGGTAGGCTGGATAACCTAGCAGGAGCTGAATCAATACTTGATAAATTCTTCATCTAATACTCCATACTAAGCCTTATCCTGCATTGACAAACCTACACAGTTAGCAGTAGATTAAAATCAGTGGAGTCTGAAGGAAGCTGCAATCACAGCTCTAACTGCAGGCCGTCGTTACAGAGCATTTAATTCACTGACAACTGCAACTCCCCTCTTCCAGCATTACCTCTCCTCTTACCGCTGAAAACCCATTTACATAAAATACCGGTTCAGCTGCATTGATGTAACCATCTGGTGGATCACATTATTCTCTGATCAGTCACTCAAGGAACTGATCCAGATTAAAAATAAACCTCAAAAAAAGGGTAAGAGAAGGAATGGGTTTTTTTAAACCAGCTCAACCCCATGATCTAGATAGTCCCTTAAGGGATCATGGTGAAAAGAGCCATGTGGGAGCTGAAATGCATGGCCAGAAGTGGGAATGAAGTGGGAGCTTAGGTGAGGGAACTGGGTGCTTAATGGAGGAACAATAGGATAGCTAAAATCAGGACAGCTGCCAACACATCAGAAATGCTTCTGTAACCACAGCCTCTGGAGTGGGCAGACCCACAGACAAGAGGAGTTACGGCTCTCACTTTGTAAATCACAGACCTTGCAAAACCAACTGATTTTTCTTTTAAGCATTTATACCATTGGCCAAATAAAGAAGAATATAAATCTGTTTAGGCTAATGAAAGGCTTTCTATGTCTCTAACTGGAATACTCTCACTGAAGAATAACTCATAGTTTATAAAAAAATGCCTTCTTTCGTTATTATAAAGACTAATTAGCAAAAGATATGTAATTGCTATTTTCAAAAGAAGAAATGGAACCTGTGCAAAAGCTTTAAATCAGCACACCAGGGCTCTTATCGAGTTGTTTTTACTTTTTCCTTATTTGATGGAGATGGTTCACCCAAAATACCCTGAATTTCTGAATTGATTCAGTCTTAGGTGCTCATCTGAAAACGTTTCTCCCAGCTCAACACCTAACATGCTGATGGACTCTGAATAAGCATCACCTGAACTGAGAAATGAAATATGAGGTATAAAACCCAACAAATCACCTCACAGCTGTGTATGATGGAGGAAAAAGCGTATGAAAAGGCAGATGTCCTAGATGAGGAAATGCTTATCCCTGATTAATCCAGGGGTAAATTTCTCTTTCCTGGGATACAACTAGAACAGTTAAAGCCTCTATCTTGTGTTTGCAGGTTTTAGATTCTTGCTTTTTAGTGAAGGCAGCTTGCCTTGTACTGAGTTAACCCACTTGCATATTCACAACCTAAACCACGCCTTAAGCTTATGTAGGAGACCAGTGAGACTATCCATAGTGAAATCCAGATCTCTTGAGTCTCATTTCCATGTGTGAATACTGCAAGACTATCCTTCTTTGCAAGGAACCTGGTTATTTTAGTAGACTTTTAAAAATGGAGAACGGCAAGAAGAATCAGGAGGAAATCGTGAACCTTTCTGGTTATGTCAGCAATGGCATTAGCATGATACAGCTTTGCAAGGCAAAAACAGTGTCCCATCATCAGGATGAAGTAACTGAGACAAGCTTCATTTTTTCTTACTCAGGAACCACTTTAGTAGTTTCCCACCATAAAAAGAAGCCAGAAATCCATTCTAAAATTTCTTTTCCTTGTTTTTTGTTTTGTTTCTTTTGGATTAATATATTCATTCCTCTCAATAAATTCTAGTTTATTGCATTTTTAATATGGAGTGCCCCCTGCTGCTTGATAATGTATGTGGTTTGCAGTATCCATCAAAAGGCTGAACTGCTAAATAACTAAGTCCAGGCCTGAGACTTGTTCATGAAACTCTGCCTGTTTTCATGTCATCTTTTGCCAAGTAGTGTTACCAGAGAATGGGAATCAATTGTGCTATATTTTTGTCTGTGATATCAGAAGGCTTTTCCTTTGATGTCTGCTTGATAATTTTAACAGGCATCACCTTGTTCAAGGGTCTTGGTCCTGATCCAAGGCCAAGGCTTTTCCTCTGATTCAAACCCAGCCTTGACAAAGGAGAGAAAGGCAGGGTGGGACCAGTTTTCATTGAGAAAAAAAAGAGGCACAGTAGAGCTCAGTGTGACTTTTTCCTGAATACACTGGGAAGAAGGGACTGGACAACAGGAGTCCTCATTCCCCCACCATAACTAGAGCTTTTGAAACCTTTCTCCTTACAGTGAAATGAGAACAGGCTTTTCTACGATGCAACTGGCAGGAGAAGAGCTGTGGCCCTGGCAGTCAGTTAAGGTACAAGTTTCTGGCCTGTATTTGGCCTGACTCCTGTTCAGTGGATTTTGGCTCATGAAAAAAGAGCATCCACTTCTGCCTTCTCCCTGCCCTACCCCATCTTATTTGAACAGCAACCCCAGGCTAATGAGAAAAAGGCTTATTAGACTTTGTTTTTCACATGTAACCCGTGTCCGGGAAATAATATTGAAGATTGTGAGATACTGAGGTGTTCTCTCAATATTTGCATTTTATAATTGTTTCTCCAAAGAACTGGGCAGGTGGGACTTCTCTGATGGGGCTGTGGTCACCAACCTGTGACTTTGGAGAAATGACAGAATACTAATCAGGTTCATCCCAGTTCCCTCAGCAGATCGTTTACTCTTTCCCTGTTCATTGGTCATTTACAAATAAAATCTCAGAATGAGTGACTGGAAGGAACGGGTAGCCAGGGAAGAAGGTGGGGGAAGTTTCCACACCAGCACAGCAGGCTGGGAGCAGAAATGCTCTCTGAAAACATGTGTCTGTTTGCAAATACAATAGACCTGTCCCTCAAAGCCAGAGAACTCCAGCTTTATATCATTACAATCAAAAGTAAGCTTCAGCCCATAATCCCCTGAAATTCAGACTGAGCTGTGCAGTCTGCAGGAGCTGAGGGACAGGAGAAAGAGAGCTGAAAGGTGCTTTTTTTTTTTTTTTACCCCAGATCCACTCCTGATGTTAATGGGGATCACAGAGATGTAATACCTGACGCTTTAATGGGAGTAGTATAGCTCTGTCTTACTTCACAGGACGAAGATGGAAAGCATAGAGAAGCATTGGAGGGTACAGAGAAATTTCTGGGAATGGTGCTTCAGCCAAAAGCAGTTCAAGTAGCGTCTTAAAAAGCTACCACTCATCTCTTGACCAGATTGCTAATCCATCACAGACAAGAAAAAAGTAGATTTGCTTAAAATGATTTCCTGACAACTTTCCTTAACAATGGACTAGAAGCACACGTATGTCCAACTGCTCAGCTGAGTAGTTGTTATCTGCTACAGTGTAGAAATTAGAGGTAGTTGATGCTTGAATCTGCATGCATCAGAGATTAGTCTGTTTCTCTAAGGAGCTCTGCCGGTCCGTGTTAAGCAAGAGCTTCATTTAGTCCATGTGGCAGAAACACGTTACACAGGTCAGAGATTGCCAGAGTGTGATGCTTAATGAGTGCAAATTCTCTGTTCATAGGGTGCACCTTTAATAAGATGGTATATTCTTTTGCTTTGTCAACGTAAAGCCCTGCTTTTTGCAGCAGCACAAATCATGTCAAATAACAGTATCTTGGAAGGACCACCATAACTCAAGTGAAGCATGTTCCCCTTAGTGATTTCAGAGACACGTCTGTTGTAATTAAAAAAAAAAAAAAAAAAAAAAGCTAAGATATTTTATTTATACAGTGTAGCCGAGGAAACTGAGGCACGGAGAGATGAGGTGGGTTGCTTCAGGTATTCAAAAAGAACTGAAGTCTTTTGAGGTGGCTGCCCTGCAAGGGGTTCACTAACATTCACCTCATGAACATCCCATAGCTATCAAAACTGGGGTCATGGATAATCAACCCCACAAAAAATCCAGTGGCAGGTGATGACAGTAACAGATGGCCAAGGATGACAAAACAGAGGCAAGAACTGCCACTCTTCTAGATGGAGTATTCCAACTTAAAATAGAGTCCTTCAAGCCTCAAGCAGTGAAAAAAGCTGTATCTGTTCTTCTGCTCGGCTGTCAACACCACCTTATTAGCACTGAGCAAATAACTTGTGCCAGCTTGACAAACCTGATTTTTTTTTTTCCTCCAGCTTGTGGAGATCTTCTCAGCCTTATGTATTATTCAGACAAGAGACTCCCCAGAGGGTTTTAAATCCAGGGTTTGATGGCCAAGAGCTATGTGTATCTGAACTGAGTTGAGGAGCATATAGTAACTGGGTACCATGGAGCACGTAGCATTGGCTTCATCTCCCTGATTGGCTGAATGGCTCTGGTGCAATGGCATTTGCAGCTTACCAATTCTTTCCTGGGTTATTTCCCTATCAGAAAAACTAAAGGGGACAAAAGAACTATGGTCATTTCAGATGAAGGTTTGTTGGGATTTGCTTGTTATTGTTCCCAAGTCTTTGCTTAAACCCACTCACTTGGGACTCTGTGTTAATCCTCATGTCTGCGTCTTTATCTCTCTGTCCATCTATCCACTTTTAAACGCTTCTAAAATTACTCTAAAATGTACATATTTAAAAATGCTCATTTATGAAGCAGGTCATCCTAAAGCCACTACAGGCAAGAGAAGCAGCTGTGAATGTCAGTCACATCAAAGCAGCATTGCTGTGATCCCACAGGGACTTGCTCAGTGAATGTAAGAGTGGTTTCTAATGGAGGGAAGAGGCCTGAGGAGCCCTGAGTTCAAGGTTTCACATTGCTCAGTGGGAGTAATTCCCACAACTGAAACTGACCCAGATGGTGGATTATTAAATGCTGAGAAGAGCAGGTTTGAGGATGATGCAGGTTAAATACACCACCTGGATGCATGCATGAATGAAAGGACATTAGGGATTTGCTTGTACAGACAGTGCTATACACATGCTGATAAAAGGCCAGGAGTAATTCAGTAGCTTATGGTGGTGTTTGCCTTTGGGGTGTGGATTTAAATGCATTCCTCTGAGCTGCCCTTAAAATTCAGACATGGCTGGAAGTCACAAGCACTGCAATCTATTTGCATGGATTTTCAGTTCTGGGGAGCTGAACACTGTAGCCATTAGAAAAGCCAGGTCTGGCCACCTCCTGAAGCTATTCAATGAAAACCATGCACACCAGCTGTGTCCACCCTCTCCAACAATACGGGTTAAAATGTTCCAGCATTAAAAGACCATGTAAGCACTGCTCTGCTCCCTGATTCATTATGCTGTGAACTGTTTGCTCCCATACAGCATTAAGCACAGAAGCCTGTTGGCAAGAAGTAAAGACCAACAGGTTTTTTCTGCATGATAATAAGGTGATCCTGAAAGCAATTCTGCACTTGTCAATGGGTGTCTGTTTCTGTGTGCATACTTAGGGCACAGAATCACTCTGACACCATGTCCCACACTGCTAGAAAAGTATTGCAATTTCAGTCCCTAAAGGTTTCCTTCCAAAGTACTTTAAAGTTGTCTGCCTGCCCAATTTATGTAGGCACAGGGATTTCATGGGGAGTGAGATGGGTATGAAAAGATGTCACATTTTGCAATTTCTCAGCTGTTAAAAAATCCCCCCCTCCAGTTTAAAATGTACTAGAAGGGGAATGGAAGATAGCAGCTCTCTTGAATAGCTTATGCTAACACTAAGGAAGAGCCAAGGTCAAAGCTCTTAAAAAGACCTTTGTCCTTTTTGGAGCAAGACTAATCATTTATTATTATTATTACTACTACTACAATGAGGGTTATATTCTGACTATGGCTTTTTCAGCGTTCTTGAATAGCTTGTTTGTTCATTTGTTTCATTCTGAAAGAGAATTATAGGTCATACTGCAAAAAAATTAGTAAGGGACTACGTCAAAGGTGCATCTCAAGCTTTCATCCCATCAGTTCACCATCTTCAACATTAGTAGTGAGGATCAGCCCTCAAAGTGGGTGAGTGGTGTTGATTCTACTACGATTGGTATGTAGCTATGGCTTGCTCCGCAGATTTCTGAGCATTGTCTGTAAAAGATGCCTGGGCGTGTAGTGATAAATGATGATTGGTTTAATCGTCCTGGGATTGCGTCGGTTTTTACTCCTAAGTTGGGTACTGCTCAGGAGTGAAGGACGTCGTTTGCAGTGATGATTGTAAAGGAAGAATATAAGAGTAGGGCAAGTTACTAGCAATGCAATCTCCCAGGTTGCACTAAGCTGCTGTTTCTTTAGGCAAAAAAAAAAAAAAATGTCCTTTTTGTAGTTCTGATGGATTTTCTTCCATAATGCTGTTTGATACTATACAAATCACTAACATTCACACTACTTTCCCTTTTCCTCTATTGCTCTGACAGAAAGATTGTGTACTTGCACCTTTTCAGCTGCACAGTCTTCAGATCCAATGCAGCTTTTTCTTTATATGTGTAGAAAGAAGCTAGCAATTTTCATTTGGAAGTAACAAACACCAAAAGTTAGTATTCCACTACCCAGGCCAACCTTCTAACAGCATCCAGGCAGCCTCAGGGCATGTGAAGCACATTCTCATCATCATAGTAGGAAAACAACAATTTGGCAGGCTGTAGCATGGCCCTCTGGTTATATTAGACATTTTGAGCTGTAATCTGGGGCTCAGAGGTGGATCAGAGAAGTCCTCAGCTGTGTATATGACCACTTAAGTCTAGATGGTGCCCTCTCTAAACCATGTAGCCAGCAGGAGATGTGCATCAATTGCAGGAGACAGCCATGCTCCCTCCCTCCTGAGAGTATTTTGCCTTCAGGATCTGAAAGACCTTTGCAGCAAGGCCTCATGTCATCAGACTGTGGTCAGAATAACTATGATATCATGTGGATATGGTCACCCAGCTCAGGTCTTCATGCAAACTGGGTGCTCTGCCTTGGAGAGTAAGACCTGATGATGCTTCCAGATACATTATAGTTGTGTTTTGTGCATCAGTGCAGCCGCACACCTTGATCCAAAGGGATTTTAACAGAGCCAGCAAGGGCTTTTGATTCACAGGCTGTGGAAGCTGCTGGCCGGGAAAGAGAACTTGTCTGGGAGGGTGGGACAGCCAGTGGTAGACAGGAGCTGTGTGGAGATGGGTTTCATTGCTGAGACCAGCGCACCACAAGGGGAGCCATCTTCACACCCAAGCACACCCTACAGAAAGTCAGGTTGATTGCTGGCAATATTAGATTCACAACATACCTCAACAATGGAGCTAACAAGGTCCTTTCATCAAACACAGTCAGATGTACATCTCAAAACATATTTTGTATCTGTTTATTGCAAGTTTTCCAGTCTATATTTTCCTCCTTCCTAACTTTCTAATTTGAAAGCTAAACTGAATTACATTATCATACTATCCTAATAGTACATACTGTTGTGTGTGTCATGCCTGCATGATTCTTCTTTCTGGCACCTTATCCCACAAGACTGCACAAATTGAGTCCAGGAGAGCACCAATTGCTGGATCGTGCTCCTTCAAATAATTTTTTCAGATGAGTTTGGTTATTGTTGAACATGAACCTGAGATTCTGCTCATCTCCCTCCTCAGCAGCAAACCACTTTATGGTGATAAAACACTTGTCTAATGTCCCCAAGCTTTGAATTTTGAGCTCTAAGATAGGGACGATAAGTCTCTTCATGCCTTCATCTGGCTTCTCAGTTTAAACAGTATGTTGTTTGAGATAGGGACTTTCTTTTACTATATGTATACATAAGGTCTAAATAATATTTAAAACATAAATATTATAGCAAGGATTACCAGCTAATACGATTACATACAATTACATATTCCTTCCTGAGAGGAAAAGCACTCTAGAGTGTCTCAAGAAATATGATACAGCTAAATATGAGACATTGTTCTTTCTCAAGAAGATACTGCAAAGAATAGTTGTAAAACTTAAATTTCCCCATGAGATCACATTTTTCTGATACTGTCTGTTCTTGGGAATTGGTAATGGTTTAAACAGAGAATCCTGACAAAAGTGGATCTGCCCAGTATCTGTTTCTGATCACTACTGGTCAAAGGTTTAGATGCACACAAATGGTATGTGGGAAGACTTAAATGAAGACAAGACTCCCAAACGTCATTCTCTCCCATGAGTTTCAGAAGAGACAAACCCAAGAGAAAAAAACACAAAACGTAAGGGAAGGGCTATGTTGTGCACATATGGTGAAAAAAAAAAAAGAATAAGAATGGACAGGAAGAAAGGGAAGGCCTGAAACATGGCTGCTTTGTGATGTTGTTATACTTCAAAAAGAAGAAATTACATAGTAAAGTAGATGAGGTTTGTATTTATAGCAGTGTACAGAAATTTAATCTATTAAGCTTTATCTGGGCATCCCATTAATTTTAGACAGTTGCTTTCAGCAATGTGGTTCAAAGGCTAGAGACAAGACACAAAGAAGCAGAAGATTTTGCAGTTTTATGAAGAAAAAAAGCTACTTGCTAATTTCCTGTGAGCTGAGATGTGACTTGTCCATTGTTCTCCATTCTCTTGTAGGAGCTGAAGTAGCAAAAGCTGTCAGCAAAACAGGGAGCCAGCTAGAGAGTATGAGTCAAGAACTTGAGCAAAGCATAGCTAACGCTGATAGAGGCTGGTGAAGCAAGGAGCGGCTAGCAAAAAATAAACCAGGCAACAGATTAGATTAGTTTAAGTCAGGTCTTATTATCCAGCAAAACTTAAAATGATAAGCTATAATACAAGGTTACTTTAGGAGGGTAAAAGTGGCTTAGCAGTTGTCTATCCAAAGGAAAGGACTGTTATAATTGTTATTGGTATAGTTAAAATTTAGGAATTCATTATCTTCTTTGTTAGAATTTTTATTTTATTTTATTTCTCTCAGAATTATTGCTTGTATGGTCATTCATACTATGTATTTGTGAGTAAGTAAATTATCTGACTGGGTATCAAAAAAGATTAGCACAGCTCTCCCAGGCTTCTCAGGGTAAGCTAGTCCAAACCCCCTTCCCAAAGCAGGGTCAGCTAGAGCAGGTTGCCCAGGACGGTGTCCAGTCAGGTTCTGAATATCACCAAGGATGGAGCCTCTGCAGCTTCTCGGGAAACTATTGCAGTGTTTGACCATCCTCACAGTGTCCTTGCAGAAGTTACATACATAAATATCTTGCAGTAGAAGAATTTAAGACTGCCCATCACTTGATTTCTCTGGTCAAAAATTACCTTCATGGTCTTCAAATGTCCTCTATCACGAATTCTGAAGTGATCTTAATTTGCAGTCTAAACATAGAGAAGACAATCTTGTTCTAAGTTCTTAATTCCCACATGATGTTTTGAATCTTTTTACATTCAGTCTGATCTCCAGTTACTGAGATTAGTGGTCCTTCATGGAAAGGAGGTATCTTGCTGCCAAGTCATGATATCCTCTGCCCACCCATAAATGCTTCATCTACCCTGCAGCACAGTTCACATAAATGAAAGTCTTGCTATTTAAAGTATCTCATTATCTGTCTTCTCTTTTTCCTTTCCACTTAATTGATTTAATAAAAATTCCTTGGTTCCTTTCTTTCTTTCTTTTGGCTCGACTAATTATCAACAGTACATAATCATAATTATGGCAAATTATTTCATTGTGTGTCACTTGGATCCTTTCTTGAAAGTGCTACTTACAGTCACAGGATAAAAATGGTTCTATCTATTTACAGGCTGCACTGAGCTACATTAGTATATGTCTTAGGGAGCAGAAGTGCTTCATTAAGAAGACAAGAGCTAGTTAGGCATCCAGTTCCTCAGAGTAGTCAGGAGCCAGGACTCCAGTCTCGTATTGCTCCTTGTGCTCAGTGATTTCCTCACAGATTGATTCTTCGAGATCAGAAGGACCTATTCAGACTAGCCTGAATATCAAAACTATGACATTTCATTGATATTTCTAATTGATAGGTAATTAACCAACACAGCACATGTGCTTTGACCAAGCATATCTTCTACAAAGGCATCCTTCACAAGAAGACGCCAATAGTGAATCTTCTTTTCCTTGTTAGTGTGTTCCTCTAATGCTCCATCATGCTGCTGATATTTGTATATATTTTTTTTTTTCAATTTGCCTGTCCTTATTATTCTTAAGTTTATGCGCATTAATTAAAAAAGCTGGAATTCAGATACATCACCAATAGATTAGTTCAAGCACTGGCTTTTAATTGTAATACAGTCTCCTCTGCTAGCATAGTCTACAAACTATATCCTGCAGCTTCTCTTCAGGAGACTGGGGGATTTCTTATGGCCTGAGTTGTGTGCTCACTGAACAGCATTGTTCTCCAGTCACAGTAAAGGGCTACTTCATGCTGAATTTGCAAGGTTTTGGCAAGAAAAAAAAAAGGACAAACCAGACTGAAATGGCCTTTATCATTTTGGGTTGATGAGAAGTTAGGTGAGGGGGTTTTTTTGTAACTATTTTGGTACATTTCTAAAAGTAACTTTCACTGCTGCATCCTTGTCCTTAAGATATAGCCCATCTCACCCTCAACATCTTTCTTTCTTTATATGCTTCAGACTACTGAGTTGTAACCATCAGTTTCTAGAGAGTTTTCACTATAGGCTTCCTTATGGGATGTCTGCATCATTCAGTGGAAAATGATGTAGACATTCAACATAGCAGTACCACACAGCTGCAGAATGTGCATCACAGTGGAGATATTGTAGCTTGGTCTTGAAAGCAGCAAAAGTTTGCAGTTCAGGTGAAGACAGAGACTATTTCCGTGATAGTTCCTCTAGCCCTAGAGCTGTCTTTCTTCCAGTAGTCTGGATCTCTGCTGGGTCATTATATGCACAAGTTTAACGTTTCTCATCTTGAATCTAAATGTCTAAGTTGACCTACACCAGGATCTAAGAAAGGCAGAATCACTGTGTGCAAAAAGATGATGAAAACCCTTCCCTAATAATAACATCAGTGACTGTTAATTTCCTCTATTAACCTATCTTGACTTGGTTGAAGATGTGTTGGCTTTCCTGATGTAAAGAGTTACCTTAAATAGAAGATACTTAGATCTCTGTGAATCACTGTTAACCACTGACTGGAAAGGCTTAGCTTTAATTTTTCTCTGCTGCTGAAATGAGTTTTCTCACACTTTAAAAAGCTTTAACCATTTATTCCACCACCTCTCTGAGCAAATAATTTATTCTACTATGTCTCCTCCTGGAGATTAAGCATTTGCAGTTCTTCAGAACCACTAAGAAGGAGAGTGGGTTTTTTTGTTGTTTTGGGGGTTTTGCAAATGAAGTTTTACTGCCTGTCTACTATAATAGGTTGGTTCCTAAATAACTGTCACCAAGGACTGGGAATCTCATGTAACTCTCTGTGTGTAAGAGACATATTTTCCACTGATCATTGATTGTTGGATTAGGCTTAATTTTTGTTTCCCAATTGGGTGACAAACTCATTTCCAAATAAGAGAATAAGGAGTATAAAGAAAGGCCACTCAGGCAAAAACTCTTCTCCGTTGCACATATCATGCTCTTGGCCAGGTAAGTGTGCTGCTGCAGAAAACTCTTATCTCAGTGTTTGCAGGAAAATGATAAGGAGTAACCAGAGAAAAACAGCAGATAGACAACTTGATTTATCTGAGGCAAACCTACAACAGAGAGGATTTTACTTATGTTCTTGAGATAATATTGGAAAGATAGTTTAGCTCCAGCTTTTTCTGGAACAAAACATCTTGTCTCTCATTTAACTCCCATTCCTGGATCACATCATGACAACAAAAGACAGAGACTGTGACACAGATCCTATGTTGAATCAAATTAATTATTGCAAGGTCATCCTTTTATCCTATGGTCCAGGGACTACCCTCACTCTTTTCATTTTAATTTGTAGAGCTGGTCACCCTGAAAGTGTGACTGTGTTCTTCAGTCAAGCACAGGGTGACAGTTCCTCAGTTGCTTTATCTACAAATCCCATAGCAGGGCTAATATTCACTTCACTCTACACCTGCACATTCTCCAAATGAAGAAAGGTACTTGACTGAGGAGACAAGGCTGCAAGTGTAACTTTCCTGAGAGGGACTCACACAGACTGCTCTCTTTCTATTAACTTTCTGTCATCTAGCAGTGTAATTTGTAAGCATATCTTCTGTTGATGAAGAGTGACATGGTACCAGTCTGATCTGTGTGACAGCTAAACCACTGTTACTCCCAACAGCTGGAAACAGATGGAAAAGAAGTGGTGCACTTAGCTGCTATTAAAGTTTTGTAAGTGCGCTGCAAGTCTTCAGGTAGACTAGAAGGATCAAAGTTCATCTCTTTATGTGTTATACCTGGAATCAGAACATGTTAGAAATCTTGCCCAAAAAATGTGTTTCTTGGGATGGTAAGCTTCATCACTAATTTCTATGCCAGTGTCACTCCTGGAAGCAAGTTCAACCAGGATAAACAAACTAACTTTGATTATTACAATCTCACATCCAAACTTTTGCCATGTACATGGTCCCTCCTGAAATCTGCATCATTTTCCAAGTTATTGCTTACCTAAGAGTATTACTGTAAACTTGAAGCAAAGCAATATGCCTAAGGCTAAAATAACCATGACATAATGGAATAAAGAACTTCAAAAGAAAAGAAAAATGATAGCTTTAACACACTTTTACTGACTGCCTGTAAAAGTCTTCAGGTGACTGGGAAGTCAAAAGGAAAAATCTGTGCTATCCCTTGCCTTTCCATAATATTAGGTGCAAGCTGAATATTAGGAATGAGTATCATTTAAACTCTGGGGCTTTACTCCTTGGGATGAAAAATGGAGCCTAAGGTGCTAAATGTCAAAAATTGATCTCATGAGGTAACTGAACAGCCCAAGCCAGGACATGCTCTTTATAGATGAGAAGGTACCTCTCAGAAAAATCAAATCCCCCTGTGCAACCTAATATAAATATTCTTTCTATACAAATAGCCATACTGTGCTTAGTAAAGATCTCATTTTAAGACAGAAGGGTAAGGTGGGAGAAAATGCCTAGTCATGAAGTTTGAGTGAAAATTGTTCTGTCAGGTGAACTTTCATAGTAAATGATTAAAATTATTTTATGAGAGAATGCACAGTATTAATTTGCATACATGACACCATTTGCAGAAGCAAAACAAGAATCCAATATCCTGACCCCACTGCACCTACAATAAGGATCAAAGATGTTCATTTATTTCTGGGCCATTGTTTGGTTTTATTTTTTTTCACCTGCCAGTAACAAAAATGATGTTGAAGGATGCTAGCTGATCACCTTTGTGTTTCAAAAGAAAACTTCGAGCCCCTCTAACCTCTAAGAATGTCACCTCTCAGAATTAATAGTAAAAATATATTATTTATACAACTTGCTGAGATGAAAAGAGATATGTCATCTGTAATTACATCCGTTCTTAAAAGGTCATGAGAAATGTATCTTTAACAGCTAAGATGGCTTTTGTTTCTTCTTTTAACAGAACACTGAGTGTGTAGAATGGAGGTCTTCTCCAAGTGGAATAGTATTTCCTGCACTATGCCTGTACTGACCTGCAAAAGAAGAAAAATTTTCAGGGCAAGAGACTGTTTCCTGAAAACTACCAATATTACAGCTGTTAGACTTCCATGAAAAGAAGAAAAAGAAAATAAGTTATTTTTTTTTACACTTTCATTGAGAAAACCCTCTCAAGTGAAAGACAGAGGTTCTGGAGACTGCTAAAAATCTGAAACCAGGCTCCATTCTTGAAGACAGTAGAGTCACCTGGTTAATTTAACATCTAGGGTTGCAAGCAGGCCAGTTCAAGCTAATGCAGCAGTGAAACTAACTTTTAGAAACATACGACGTGACAGGTATACGAACACGGGCTTGCTTTCACTCCTGCCAAGAACTCCTATTACAAAGTTTCCTCCCTTTTAAATGAATTTTGGATCTTTGCAGATGTGTGATATCTTATGAAAGTAGAATCTTCCTCTCAGCTTTATTTATTAATTTAAGCTTGTTGTGTTAAGACTATTCATATAAATTAGTTCAGCTATTATAAATAAAATAAATAAAAGATGTGGATTGATTCTGTAACAGTACCAGTTTGAAATAATATACTTGTCCCAGTAGAAAGTTGCTCAGAAGTAAAAATTGTGGCTTCTGGATATATATCATTAGGATTGTACAGTTCTGAAGAAAATATTGCATCAAACAACATCATTGGCTGAATTACACACAGCTCTGCTAAGCCAGAGTTTCTCTAAAGCGGAAGTAAAAAGTTGGACTAGATGACCTTCTGAGGTACCTTCCAACTTTAATTTTTCTGTGGTGGGATGATCCCTATGATCCTATGAAGTGTGTGCATAGATTTGCTTCAGGTATCTCTCTACTCAGCAGGACTTTTTCAACTGGCATTAACACCATCTACAAGGTATATCCCTACAGCAAATTAAAGCCAACTCTGAAGAGCTTTCTCAGCAGCCCAAGAGACATGAATATCACTTCTCAAGTGTTTTTCCTCCTTCAAAATCCCAATCATTACTATCCCAGGTTTGTTCCTCACCCAAATGCAGAGCCCTTCTTAGAATCATTTTATCTTTTCATCTAAGCAGAGACACAATGTGTGGGTCATAGACAAGAAGGCAATGATTCAAAAGCAACAGATTGGCTTTCTATGCTCAGGATATATATGTATGGGTAAGGTCTAGTCATGTTTTGGGTAGGGCTGGGTCATCATCAAAACTGACTCCCTTGGGAGAAAGATGTAGAAGTCCAGGAAGGCTGGGCATTTTTTAAGAAGGTGATCTTAAAGGTGCAGGAGAAGGCCATCCTCACGTGCTGTAAGACAATTCAGCAGTGAAGACCAGCCTGTCTGACTAGGAAGGTTTGGCTCAAAATCAGGGAAAAAAAAAAAAGGAGGATTTATGGCCTCTGGAAGAAGGGGCAGATGACTTATAATGAGTATAAGAATGTTGTTAGGTCATGTAGACAAATAATTAGAAGGTCAAAAGCTCAACTAGAAGTTAATCTGGCTTTAGCAGTTAAGAGCAACAAGAAAAAATTCTATAAATACATTAACAATAAAAGAAAGGCTGGGGAGGGCCTCCATCACCTTCTAGATTCAGGAGGAAATATGGTAGTAAAAGACGAGGAGAAGGCTGAGATGCTTAATGCCTTCTTTGCCTCAGTCTTTAGTAATGGGAACACTTGCATCAGGGAGTCACTCCCCCAAGCCAAGAGACAGGGGCCAGGAACACAGTGTCCCCCTACAGTTCAGGAGGAGATGGTCCATGACCTGCTCCTCAACATCAGTGTGCATAAAGCTATGAGGCTGGATGGGTTACATCCTAGAGAGCTGGCAGGGGTGCTCACCAGGCCACTATCCATCATTTATCAGCAGTCCTGGCAGACTGGGGAGGTACCAACAGACTGGAGGTCAGATGATATAACACCCATATATGAGAAGGGACAGAAGGATGATCCGGGGAACTACAGGCCTGTCAGTTTGACTTCAGTACCAGGGAAGCTGATGGAGCAGATCATCCTGGGTTCCATTATGCAGCACATGAAAGACAAACAGGTGATCAGGCCCAGTCAGCATGGGTTTATGAAGGGCAGGTCCTGTTTAAGAAACCTGATCTCCTGTGACAGGGTGACCTGCTTGTTGGATGAAGGTAAGGCTGTGGATGTTGTCTATCTTGACTTTAGTAAGGCATTTGACACTGTTTCCCACAGTGTTCTATCAGAGAAATTGACTGCTCTTGGCTTGGATGGGCATATGCTTTCCTGGGTGAAAAACTGGTTAGATGGACAAGTCCAAAGAGTTGTGGTCAATGGAGTTAAATCCAGTTGACAGCCAGTCATGAGTCATGTCCCCCAGGGCTCAGTATTGGGGCCACTCCTGTTTAACATCTTTGTCAACGATTTGGATAAGGGGATTGAGGGCACCCTCAGTAAGTTGCAGATGACACCAAACTGGGTGGAAGTGTTGATCTGCTTCAGGGTAGGGAATCTATACAGAGGAATCTAGATAGGCTGGATCACTGGGCCAAGGCCAGTGACACGAGTTTGAACACGGCCAAATGCCAGGTCCTGCACTTTGGCCACAACAGCCCCCAGCAGCACTACAGGCTTGGGGAGGAGTGTCTGGAGAGCTGCCAGGCAGAGAAGGACATGGGGATGTTGATTGTCAGCTAGCTGAACATGAGCCAGCAGTGTGCCCAGATGTCCAAGAAGGCCAACAGCATCCTGGCCTATATCAGGAATAGTGTAGTCAGCAGGAGCAGGTGATCCTTCGTTGTACTCAGCTTTGGTGAGGCCACACCTCGAATACTGTGTCCAGTTTTGGGCCCCTTTCTGCAAGAAGGACATTGAAGTGCTGGAGAAGGTACAGAGGTGGGCTACCAAGCTAATAAAGTGTTTGGAGCATGTCTCTTATGAGGAAAGGCTGGCGGATCTGGGTCTGTTTAGCCTTGAGAAAAGAAGGCTGAGGGGAGACCTTACTGCTCTGTACAACTACCTGAAGGGAAATTGTAGTGAGGCAGGAGTTGGTCTCCTCCCTAGTGACAAGCAATAGAACAAGAGGAAATGGTCTGAAATTGAACCAGGGGAGGTTCTGGCTGACTATTAGGAAGAATTTCTTTACTGAAAGGTATGTCAGGCACTGGAATAGCCTGCCCAGGGAGGTGGTGGAGTCACCATCTTTGGAGGTGTTTAATAGCTGGGTAGACGATATGCTTAGTGACATGGGTTAGTGGTTTTGATAGGGCTAGGAATAAGGTTGGACTTGATGATCTTGAAGGTCTCTGACAGCTGAAACTATTCTATGATTCTATGAACATAATCATGCTCCGCTTCAGGAGCATGTTGATTGTTGAGCAAAGCAAATACCTGCTTAGACTTTTGTCAGGAATTCTTAACATGGACGTATCAACTATGCTAAGGACTGAACCCTTCATCACAGTTCATACATGACCTTGTATAATTGCCAGGCTCCTTCCTCAATCTGCCTTTTGATATGAAAATAAATAATACTTCTGACATTCCAATTGCTGAAGCATCTTTATGTGCTCAGGGAACCCTTACTCTTTCTTCAGGGACTTTCAGTGAGCTCTGCTCACTCACATGCTCAGTGAGCTGGGCACAGCCCAGTGCTGAATTACCATTCTTCTTTCTTTCTCACAGCACATTTTATTCCCCAGTAAAGCTTATAAAAGCTGTATTTGCATTTAGAGCTGTGATGAAGCACACATATTCAGCAAAGTTCATTTAACCAGGCATTTGTAATAAGCAGTACAAGTATGATCACTCATCATAGTGATCTTTGTCTGGTGGTGGCAGTGGCAACACTAGAGCAAGCAGTGAGATGCAGTTACTTTTTATGTACTAGGGCTAAGAGGGCTAAGGCTTCAGAAGGCTGAGGCTGGACGATATGTCTCCCCCCTCCTTCCATACACTAACCTTGTACTGCCCAGCTGATGTGACCTCTCTGAGAAGTGAAGAATAGAAAGCCCCTACTGGGCTTCTTCCCGTGGTAGAGACCCTTGAGAAAGATTTGTATCTCTTCTGAAGTCATTGAACAGTTTATGGCTATAATGGCTCAATCCTTTGTCCCTTCCAAAGCCAAGGGACTGGCATCACTCAGGACACGATTTGATCCAGAAATGAACTCTAAGCCGCCCAGAGCACATCTTTATGGGCTAAGAGGAGAAGGAGGAGGCAGAGGACCCTGAGCTAGCTCCTTCAAGCTAGGATTCTTTCCTAGTTCAGCAGAGACCCAAAGAAAGTTATCTTGGGCTTCTGGGTGATGCTTGGACTGAGGATATAAATGCCAACAGCTGAATGCATTCAGTCACACGCTGATGCAGCCACTCTGCTTCCATGTCACAGCCAACTAATACATCTCCACCCAGCATAGCCCTGTGCAGCGCAATTAATGTGTGCATTATGCTTATGAGTTTATATGCATATGCATTATGAGTTTATGCTCAAAGAGAAAGTAGAAACACTCAAACACACCTAAAGCTTTCTGATCCCTGAAGAGAAAGATCCTGGAGACCATCTCAGACACATTACTGAGGCTAGGTCCAGTCCTTCCCAGCAGCCTGAAATTCAGGCTGGCCAGAACAGATCTACGTGTCTGCTGGAAAAACTATACCAGTGGCAGACATTTCTGTAGAATAAGCAAATCCTTCCTTTACTTCAGCAGCAGGACCACTAACCTTTCTGTACTGTCTGTTTGCTCCTTCCACAAAGCAGGCACTGCCTCCTTCTGCATCCCTGACCTTTCCTCAGAGTCTCTCTATTTGTTGCTTCTGTCCTTTTTAAAAAGCCTCTTATTGATGTTTTTAAACTTATGGGTAACATAAACAAGTAATAAAGAAAGGTTAACAATACTGAATCAATACTACAGAGAAAGGCATCAGGGAGATAGAATTGAAGAGGTTGACTGGGAGGGGAAGTGAAAGGCTAAATTTAATCACAGCGTTATTAGTAATTAAATTACATATTGGGTTGTTCAACTAATGAAAGCACAACCCAGTGTTAGGGTTTCAGAAAAAGCAAAACACCTGAATGAAAACTCTGACCAAGGACTTTCTCATATCCTTTCCAAGAACCAGCTTACTCTGGTCTTTTTCTGACTCCAAAGTAAAGGAAAATGCACTTCATGTTAAACCGGAGGAGTTCTGAAAATAACATAGAACGTTAGGGATTGGAAGGGACCTCTGAAAATCATCGAGACCACCCCACCACCACCACCACCAGAGCAGGACCAAAACTAGGGCAGATCACTCAGAAATGCATCCAGACAGGTCTTGGAAGTCTCCAGAGAAGATGACTCCATAACTTCTCCGGGGAGTCTCTTCCAGTGCTCTGTAACCCTTACAGTAAAGAAGTTCCAATCCTCCCAGTTTCATATCATCAGCAAACATGCTGAGAAGACACTCTGTCCCATCATCAATGTAATTGATAAAGATGTTGAACAGGACTGGATCCAGCACTGATCCCAGGAGGACTCCACTAGTTACCCAGGGATCAGTGCTGGGTCCAGTCCTGTTCAACATCCTTTATCAGTGACCTTGATGACTGGACAGCTATGGGCTTAGATCTGCTGTCAAGCATAGAAACATGTATAATGTGTATAGCAACTAACAGCAAAGTTGCTGTTAGTCCTTGTCTGTTTCCACATCTTCAAAATACTGGGTGAAGAAAGGGTGGTTCCTACTCCTGGACTATATAGCTTCCTTTTAAGTGTTTCAGTGTATCACTGTGAATTGCCTAAGGACACCATCCAGTGCATAGTTATGGGTCCCAAATCTCGGTGTGTTGCAATGACATGCATTTCTTTAACTGGTTTCCTTTACTGGCAGATTTTTTTTTATTATTATTAGCTTTACTGTCAAAACATATTTCCAGCCAATTCTCCACAGTATTTTTAAAGGGTTTAAATCTGTGACCATGCACACTGAGGATTTTGTAGACATTGATACCTCTATCCTTGCAATGTTACAGTCAGCATTAAGTGTGTGCTACCTCTATGTGTGTGCAGGCAGACACACCATACTCTAGTCAGGAATGAAGCAACAGTGGGATATTCCCTCCAGTAAAGCCTCAAAACTTCTTGTTTCTTCACATATTATATCCTAGATTTATTGATCTTATAGGCATGGGATGATGGCTATTTTCTTCTTTCTTTCTCAGGCTTCCTGAAGAATGGTGGTTTTTAAGGGAAGCTTTCTGAGATGCATGAATCCAAGGTACACATTTATAAAAGTTGTTCTTTGGTGGCATTTTGTTACAATTTAAATTTACAAGACAAATACCCTGATGACAGGTTGGGTGGCCATGGCCATTTGTATGAACCTAAAGGAAAAAAAGGAAAAATCATTAAAGTCTCTCACTTGGCCAGCCTTCACAAATCAAGCCAAATTATCATTATCTGTTGGAACTGGTATTTCCACCAAACTTTTGAAAATACTGGCTGTTGCTGTGGTCCTGACAAGTTGTAAGATTCACAACTGACTCATTCTTTTTGTCAGGCACGCTTCTTGCCTTGCATTTAAAAGCTAGAGGCATGACACAACACGTATGACTAGGTCAGCTGGTAGGGGTAATACTGCCACATATGCTCATGAGTCTCCAGAGCATCTCCCAATACAAGACACCAACTGGAAAACAGAAGCTCATGATTTGTTTGGGAGTGGGGCTGTTGTTTTGCAGGGCTTAGTATTTTTTTTTTCTCCTTTGCTAATGATCTTGTGCAGTGATCTCCTCAGAAAGGCATTCAATGGCTCAGATGCTAATAAGCAGGTCTCATTATGGCAGGCAAAGCTGCATAATGGGAGCAAGAAAAATAATTAGCATAAATGAGGGAAGGATACTAGGGCTGGGAGGGTAAGGAGTGACTGCGTTTGTCAAAACTGGCATCGTGGCCATCCAGAAGCAGCTTTGAATGACAGGTTGCCAAGTTTAGTTTGTGTGCTGCCTGTGGTCTCCAGATTTCAGATGAAAGGTGCCAAATGTGAAAAGAATGAGAGAACCATAAACCAATCCCTGTTAGGCTTGATAATAGGAAAATGCTATTTGCTTTTACTACACCAGATGCCATTCACTCACCTTCACCCTTGTTTTCCTCAGCAATCTCTCCTTCCATGAGAATTGATGAGATTGTTTCTCTGCTCAGTAGCAGCAGCATCCTCCATGTGCAAGGCAAGACCAGTTAATTGTTTTCCTTCCCTTGAATTTGGGCAAGCATGGCAGCTGGCTGTGGCAACAAGTCTGTTACATGGGGGTTTTTTTAATATTTCTGCTACCTTCACATCCTGGCCATGTAATTGACTGGGGGCAGGAGGGAGGGAGGGAGGCTATAAACACAAGGCTTATAATAGAGCAGCCTGCAGCGCTGTCTGATTTGTATTTGTTTTTCCTTTCCTTCAAGTTTTTTCTTACACCTAAAATCATTTGTGGCAAGGCACCAACTGCTGTACTGTGCATTGGAATGATGATCTATAGAAGAGGGTGGATTGGCAAGGATGTGCTCACGGATCTAGCTGGGAATGACTAACGTTCTCTATAATCTAAGAATATACTCCTGATCTACAAAGAATATCCTGTATTTGACACAAATGTTTTAAGGAAGCCTAACAAGGACCTCTAGAGCTGCTGCTTTAACTAAAACAAGGGGTAGTGGCCACAGAGTTCAGCTTGGGCGGTTTAGGTGGGACATCGGGAAAAATTTCTTCCCAAGGAGGTTGCTACAGAACAGAAACTGGTCACCAGAGGTGGTAGATCTCTGTCCTTGGCAACTTCAGAGAGTTGGCCACACAGACCCACATCCGTCCTGCTCTAGAATTAGCAAAAATCCTGCTTTGAGTGGGAGGTTGGACTAGAGACCTCCACAAGTCCTTTCCAACCAGCATTGCTGTGATTATCTTGATGGAAGATGCTGTCCCAGTAAACACTGGAAATCTCTCTGACTAGAATTTTTCTGATCATGGCTGCAAAGAGTCTAATAAAATGTGCAAGGCTGAGAAGCTCTTACAGCAAGTGGCAACTTTGTGGTGTCTACCACTTATGACAAAAAGACAAGACCCACTGCTGGAGTAGATACTACAACCCTGTAAATCAAGAGGGTTACCGAGAGAGTCAGGCTTGACACATATGGGCTTTTATCTTCCTTCTTCTGTGATCTGCACAAGCAACACGGCTAAGTCTCTTTGCAAATACAAACTACTTGCTCTGTTTGATGGTTGTTTGGTGCTATGAAAGAACACACTGGCCCAGGGACTGGTACAGACTCCCAGCTAGGACAAACATCCCAGCTCTCCCTCTGGTCCTTTTCAACTTAGCAGTAAAAAAACTTCACTTTCATTATTAAAATATATAAATAAAGCTTAGATCTTAATTTTCTCAGTAGAATTTAAAAACAGAGGCT
>JAAGNO010029232.1:40668-59592 GCA_033439905.1 Ceryle rudis
TACTATATTAAAATGAAGCTTCATCGATTTAGTTCAATTAGGAGCATTGAAATAAATTTTATTTCTTTATATTTTATCATAGGAGATGTTTCAAGTCCAGAAATGTAAACTGGATCTAGGTTTCAAATCATATAAGCATCTGTCTTGAAAAATAGTGAAGAAAAGGGAAAAGAGTTCATTGCAGATTTTTTCTGTTAGGTTTTTTGATGATGTTGTTTTTCTTAAAATGAAACTGAAGACAACTGTGAGGTTTTTCAAAGGAAGCACTAATAAACTCATTAGCTTCAGTTCTCTAGGTTATTTATGTCTTGAACCTTCCTCTGAAGTCCAAAGAGAGATCACATATGGCCCATTTTATACACCAAACAAATTAAAGACACTCAGTTATACATGGACCCTGTATAAGTTATACAGGGACTTTCTGGGAGAGGCTACTGGCCTTTGGGCATTAACATGTGAAGAAGCTGAATTCAGGCCATTTCCTATGTACACTATGAGACTTCTGATGCATAAAACTCACAACTGATACATAGAGATCACCCACTTTTTTTGCACTGTACACTAGCGTGGTGTGTTAGGATGGGAAGTGAACACATACATAGGGACAATGCTTGAGACACTGCAGGCAACTGGAGCTGGTGCTTTCCTTTGTTCCTTTTAAAGCCCTATGCTCATTCCAGATATGAAAATCTAATGAACAGTGAAAAATAAAGAGCTTTGTATTTTTATATTTTTTTTTTTACCTCAAAGGAATGCTATTTAAGAATGAGATTTATGAATAGTGCTTCAAAGTCCTTTCACCAAAGGGCTTTAACAAGGGATATGACAGGTACTAGGATAACTTTTAACCCAGCCAAATAGATAAATAAATAAAAGATTTGAAAATTCAACTTTGTTCTGCAGGTGGATGTAAGCAGTTTGATATTTCAGACAGGAGTCCCAGATTGTCTGTTGAACTCAAGTATTAAAGAATGACAAGTATTTTTTCCTTTCTTCTTTTTGTAAAAGTGCTCAAAGAAAGCAAAAGGCACAGTCCCAGAGAGCAGTAAGTAAGTATAACAACCCATTTAAAAGGGTAGAGAAGAAAGAAAACAAGGAATCTGCTTTTTCAGGAGTCTGGCGATTCCCTTATAAAATGACTTCAGAGATTTCACCATTGTTTTATTTCTGCATTAGAATTAAATTCAAAGCTTTAATGAAAAGGTATTTTGTTAAAATTCCCCTTTCCAAAAAATGGGTGAGCCTCAAGGTCCTTGGAATCATCCAAGGTGTCTTCTCCAAGTCTTAGAAATATTTCTGTCAACAGTGGCACTGATCGACAGATTTTCAAAACCAGGTTTGATTCCAACAAAATAACATCTGAGGAGTGACAGATTTTGAATTTATGTTTTGAACAGCTCTCTAAGTGATCATCTCTGTGTAAGCCGAGTTTGTGCACTCTCAGCTACCTTGGTTATGGGTCCAGCACTGCAGATCTGAATCACCTTCTTTCTGCCATGAAGGATTAAGTCCTTTATCAGGAGACTACTTTGGACTCCATTCAAGTAAGATATGCTTGTGGGTAGTTTTAAGCTGTGGGTAGACATCTTGTCTCCCTCTTAAAGTGGATCACTTTCAAAAGCTTGGCTTGACTAAGGACAGAAAGATCAGCATTTTGAAGGATCAAGTCAATAAGCAGCTTATTGAATTGCAGAAATTAACATCTGGAATTCTCTAGCTTGTGTTCTGGAGGTCACACTGGATAATAATAATGCGCCATTCCAATCCTAAAATCTAGAAATTGATGAGCTTAAGTAGACTACTAATATGCATAAGTCTTTTTTGAACCAAGGCTCAAAGTTGCAAAAATTAGAAAAAAATCAAAGAATTGAATTTGCTGCTGCCTACCCATCGATACTTGATTCCTTCATCTGTTTTGCATCTTGCATTCTTTTGCTTTTTTACCAGAATTAAGATTGGACCCATATGAACTCCTGTACACATTTGATTATCATTATAGATATTAGTCCTGGAGGAGAAAATGGTGCTGACTGGTTACATTTTTTTTCTGCTGAGCTGTTCCACTATTTGACTTTGCAACCTGTGGTGCTTACTAGCTGGGAAAGCAAACATAAATGTTTCTGTCCCCCTGCAAGTCCCTTCCTAGCTTTTTGGTCATTTTTGCTGCTGCTTTTGACAGAAAATATGAGTTTTGGAGCTAACCCAAGTGCATATGACATTTTTTTAGAAAGCTAAATAGTGACTCAGGACAAAGAGATTTGAAACACTGATGGATGAAGAAGAGAAAGGTTAATAGATTTCTTTCACTGCTTTCTTTGAGGGAGAGGAGGTCTCTCTAGTGTGTCTGCCTGTTACCATATCTCCCCTCACTGACAATACTGAATACAGTGGTTAATACAACATTTAACTGAAAAGTCTCAAGGAGAAAACTCAAGATAAGTGGCCATATAAATATGAGACAGAGATTATTCCACAGTATCCCACTATGCTGAAGGTAGGAATGTTGACCTGAATGTTTTAGAAGGTAGAAAGATAATGGAAAAGATAAACCTTATGCATATCCCAAACAGTAGGAAGAGCTTTGTCTGCACTCAAGGCACCCAAGAATCTATACCTAGGACCTGTTCTAAGCAACCAGGCTGTCTTTCCTCCACTGTTTTCAGCAGAGCTTGTCCTAACTTTTAAATGGAAGTTTAAAATGTTTGTGGGTTTTTATTTAGTTAGATAATGGAAAGGTTGAATCCATCTTCTCTAAGAACGGGTGGCCACACTAACAGCTGAAGTGGTTGTCACAGCCTCAGTCCTCCTCTATCTCTGTTAATTGACTGAAAATACTTAAGATTTGAAGTTCATTTGAATAAAAATGGCCTACATTTTTTCTAATCATCTAAGTAGATATATGACCTTCACTGTCCAAGGACCACAAAGCACATGAAATGTACTAATTAACTAAATCTCACAATTGCTAAATACAATGAGCATGAGGCTGACACTTGATTACTATTTCTAATTATATCTGGGATGCCTGAGGTACAACAGTATATAAGGAAAGCTCAAAATCTATTACAAGTATAAAGATTAATCTCACTTTCCCAAAGGCAGAGCTGTGAAAAAAAATGGATTCTTGCCTCCTGCTCCCTGACTCAAGCCACGCACATGATTCCTTTGTGTAACTGTTTGCCCATTAAATCCCTGATTCAGCAATGTCCTTTTGCACAAATTTAATGTGAAGCCTACAAATAATTCAATTAACTCTGTGTTGCATCTAATATACTTTGAGATAGGCAAGTACTTCTGTAGAGGACCTGGCTGAATAAAGCAGTTAAGGATGTATTTCAGACTTGTAGTTAAGAAATTACTTGATGAAGGTATTTTCCTAAATCATTCTGCAAAACAGTCCACTAATAACCCTGAAGTCCTTCTAATGCTTGAAATCCTTTAAAATATGTTGCTAATATATGACATTTCAGTGTAATACTTAAACATTGACAGGATTTTCAGCAACTCCATCCCCAATAAATAGATTGTGTAGCACAGTGAAGGACAATGTGTCCACTAAATGTATGCATAAGCACTGTTCTGTAGTAAAGATGCAAACTGTAAGTTTATTCTTTTGGTATACATTCAGTGAAGCCTTTTATGTACATCACTTCTGAGATTGTGCTTTTATTCTTGTGCCTTAGCATTAGAAGTGCTTCGCTCAGAAGCACTCAGGTCCAAAGGACCCTTGTTCTGACAAGGACTGTTCCTTGTCAAACTTTGCCCACCACATTGCTCAGATGAAACATTGAATGGAAACTGCCAGTCTGGGGGAAAAAGGCAGACACAGTTCTATGGCCTGCATGGCATGACAATGGTTCCATTCATTTGCAGAAAGAGTTTGCTAATTAAAGACCAAACATGATTCATGAAGTCACAGCACTATGGATCATTTGTAAACACTGCTCTTACCCCACTCAAAGGATGAGGAGCTGAGCGCTGACATTACATGAGATAACACTTGAAAATGACACACTGAATACCAAATTAGACAAACCCGTTGGCAATCTGGTCATTGAATATGCTCTCTAGCAGTAAGCAATGCCAGATCATCAGAAACAAATACTTTCATCACAAGCAGAACAAAGACTGGGTCACTGTGAATTTGTACCACTTGTCTTACTTATTTTATTGAATAAACAGAGACCTGAGAGATGATTTTCTTCCAAATTTCTTTATCACTTGTGACTTAGCAGTGACATCACCCTCTTTGTGTGAAATTTGAATTGAGTTAGTCAGCATATTAGAAAGTTAACCCCATATGTATGCAAGTGCAACTGTGTGTATACACCTTGTAAAATACACACAAAAATACATTTGATTCCTCAATTTCCTACTACAGCTATATGTTGAGGGAAAGGCTGAACGTATGTAGAAGATATAGCTGAATTCCCCACTCTTGACCATATATGAATAATATTAATTCCGTGTTTCATGAAAAACTTATTTGAAACACTTGGGGGTCTCACTGCCAGGAATCTAGACTAAAGTAAAATTATTTCTGAATTAACTCCCATGGTGGTCTCCTCTGTGGGACACTTCAGTTCTGTGGCATAGAGCTGAGACAGAAGGAAACCTGGAGGTCTGCAGCTGCAGTTACCCACAAAGGTCACTCTAGAATCCAGTCAAAGAGAAGATGACTGACTTTGCACAGAGCTGATCTGACCTACATTAACATTTCATTTAGTCTGAGAGGAATTTTGCCCCTGAAGCATCAGTGTAGGCCCTACCAAGGGGAATCTGTACAAGCCTCCATGTGAGGACTGCACTTGAAGATTGTTAAACCTCAGATAAGGAAGCTGCATTTTGACCCTGGGAGGAGTACACAGAAGCAACACAAGAGACATGCTTTTCATGTGCACTATTGTCTTTAGACTGGAACAAGAGAAACTTTCCCAACAACATATGTGAGAAGTACTAGTTTCTTCCATCCTAACCTTGCTGCCTCTCAAAAAGGTGGCTGCTGCACTTGGACTTGACCAGTCCTCTTTGGCCATAGCTGAGTGCAGAGACCTCACTCATCATTAGGCTGCAGTAAGGAGAACTATGCGTGAGGGATAGCTGGCACAACAGAGACAAGGGGCTTTATAAATGAAGAGTGGGCTTCTACCTTCTGTCAAAAGTTTGCTGCTCCTGTTCAACCAGACGGTCATTAAAATAGTGCCAGAGTCCTTTACCACTTCATGAAAAGGAAACAAAGCAGCAAAATGGGTTTTATGCTCCAAACCAGACATCTCTTTCTGTCAAAAAGGAGTGCCATTTCCCCCACCCACCCATCTTGAAGTATCTTTCCACTTTTACAGCTTCTGGGAGGCAATCTGTGACTGAGGAGATACAAAGTCTGTCCTCACCAGGGTGGCTGGCAAGACTCAGACAGCAGGAAATCATGGGGCAGTGTCTGCTACTCTGTGTGTGCAGGAGGTTGCCACTTAACTGGATCTGGAAGTAAAGCAGTCCCATAACTTATTGTAACCGTGGTCCTAATTAGTTGCATATGTATAATCAGCATGCTTACAGGCATCTCATCAGGGAATAGTGGGTTGACAGACACAAATTTGTTACTCGGCATCTGCTGCTAGACTTGGAAAGTCTGAAAATTTTTAAACTGAATTAAAGCAACAAAACCCAACCAAATTTGCCACCTGACAATGTCCCTTGTGAACAGATGGCTGGGAACACTTCATTGAAGAAAGTCCCTTTTGACAGGAGGACAATAGAAGTTCACAGTTAAGATAAAGTTATTTCTGAAGTGAGCAGTAAAGAGCTTTCCCTCCTTTTCTAGGGTTATGTATTCATCATAAAAGACAAAGATAAAAGAATTCAGTGCTTTAACACTTGATACTCTGCAGATAAATCTTACATTGAGGATGGCTGAATTTTTGTATCAAAATCCCCTATTTGGCCTGACTGAATTTGTATACTGAAAAGATGGTCTCCATAATCATTAACTCTAAAAATAGTAGGTGTAGAGGGCTGCACATCAAAATGATTCCCTCATCTGCATTAGAAATTGTTGATTGTGTAGCTTAAAGTGATGTTTTTCCTTTGCATCATGATTTTCATCTGAAACCATAATGTATTATTCAACTACTAAAAGAAGCCTGAATTGTTAATAAAAGGGGATGTATAGATACGCTAGTGAGCCCATGAGTGTACCAAAACTAGCTGGTTTTGTATTTTATCTATTTTTTATTACATACTTTTATTCAGTATGGAAAAAAATAAATGTAGCTTTGTTTAGACACCCAGAAAGTTTTAACCATGTGCCTTACAAAGTTTAGCTTTGTTGAATAACAACATTAAAGTATTTTTCAGCTCATGTGGTTTTGGGTTAGGTTTTTTTTTTTCTTCCCCTCACTGCATGTTGAAATAAAGAAATTAGCTTTATATGGTCACTTACATTTGAGGTTCCATAATTATGGAACTATTTTGCAATATTTTCTATGGAGGTATAGCGTTCAATGCTGTGTGGCCTTTTTTTTCTTCTCTATCCCAATTGGATATTTTACACATTTAAGTTAATGGAAGAAAAAAATATATTAATAGAGACTCATCAGAATAACTTCCAATCTTTCCAATAAATCTTAACATCGTCATTATTAACTAGCTGTAAAAGCTGGAACTGCTAGCAAGAAAAAAGTTAGCATAAAAAATAAATTCACTATATACAACAATATTATTCACTGGTGACAGAATTCCACAGTACTGGTTTAGATCTGAAGAAATTTTAACTAATTTTAACAATATGGTTTAATTAGTTCTGTAACAAAAACCCAGTGGAAAAATATTGGTTCTCACTGAACCAGCCAGCAAACAGAAATAGTTTTGAAATAATTATATGAAAAAAGTGGGGTTTTTTTAAAGTATAGGTGTTTTTCCCTTTAATTTTTAGAAGGAATAAAATGTATTATTACAATTTCCTTCTCAATTTTGAAATTAACATTTTTCCCCAGAGAAATTTACTTTCAGTTGCAAAACATTTATTTTTTAAAATGTTTACTATTTCCTGGCAGAAACTAATTAATTAGTTAATCTTTGAACTTTTCCTTTGGAAAAAATGAAATGCTGTGAAGGTTCTCTCTGCAAAGACAATCTTTTACCAGGGCCTCTTGTGATAGGACAATGGGTAATGGTTTTAAACTAAAAGAAAGTAGATTTAGACTAGATATAAGGAAGAAATTTTTTACAATGAGGCTGGTGAAACACCAGCACAGGCTGCCCAGAGAGGTGGTAGAAGCTCCATCCCTGGAAACTTTCAAGGTCAGGTTAGACAGGGCTCTGAGCAACCTGATGTAGTTAAAGATATTCCCGCTCATTGCAGGTGAGTTGGACTAGATGACATTTAGAGGTCCCTTCCAACCCAAAACATCCTATGATTCTACGAAAATCTGTTACAATATCTCACAATGGAAAGAGTTTGTAACAGAGGTAAAGATTTAATAGTGCTCTGGAGAGGACTGTCAGTTAAAAAGTGAACAATACTACTCTTAGCAGGAATAGGATTTTTTTGAATGGTTACTTTCTGAGAACAGATCTAATTTTATCCTACAGTTGGAAGCAAATTTATCTACTGGTTGAGTCACTGCAACCGAGTTTTCTGTAACATCACCTTGTGTTAAAAGATCATCCAACAAAACGGGAGATGATCAAAACAGAACATCAGAAGATTGAATTCTGATTACTAAACTCCCTCTGAATTTAAAATAGACCTTTTAAAAAAATAATCTTGTATTCCAATGACTTTTATAGTGAATTAATAGTCTTGGCTCATATTGATGCCACAGAAATGTCTACAATAATAAAACACTACCCAGGGCTCTTTTAAACTAAACTCTTCACTAACTTTATAGAAGCTCCATTCCAGAACAAAATTTCACAATAAATCTCCATCTTTATAGGCATTCATTCAGTACTTCTGCTGGCTAGAAAAGAGTATTGTTTCCTCTTAGAACAGAGTAGAAATACATATCCTATTAATAAAGACAGTAACAATAAATTGGCACAAAGAGCAGGTGATCCTTCCAGAAATACATTCAACCATATCTTTCAACTGTGCATCTAAAATAAAGGTTGGTGAAAGCTCATCTCCTGCCTAAGGCTAGGAATGCTATGAGAGCAAACTATGCCAAGACACTCAAGTTAATATGCACAACTATCAGGACCTAATCCCCTTCTGTCCTTTTCTGGGCACCCAGCTGATCATCTTAGCCAGCCTCCTGCAAGCCATTATTTAGATGAAGGGGAGCAGCTCCAGCAGTGAAAAATGGTGAATGAAATCATTTTCATGCTCACTTGTCTGAAATTCCATCTGACTTGGGGGAACTTTTGTCCAATTGATCTATTTCAACCAAAGCAATCAGTTTCAGTGTATTGAGTTTTTTTCCAATAAAGCACACATAGCAGAGAATCTGATTTACACACTCAAGGTTTGCAGAATCTAGCCTGTGCAATGCTTTTTCTCTCAAATATCAAAACATTTTATAAAAAAAAAAGAGAGTGGAGAATCAATCTTTTATTATTAGAAATGGAAAAGTGGTGGTTACGGAACAGAATCGTGTTTTGATGACAGTCAGACAGAAGTGGAGCTCACAGACCAACCCAGGAGTCCTCCCTACCAGTTCATTGCTTCAGCAGATTTGTATGAAATCCTATATTGCTCACTCCATAAATCCATTATATGAGTAGCCAAGAGACTTTTGAAAGGTTTGTAAAGCATTAAAATATATTCTTCTGCAGACAGCTTATCTGCCAATTCTCTGGAGAGATTGTGGTTATTTTTGGTGGAGTAAAATTCAGTCTTTAGAATAAAACATTCTCACAGATTGGTTTTGGTTCTATTCTAATATTTTGTTTGACAAAGTAAACTCAGTCTCCATGTTACTTGATCAGACAAGATGCTTAACCACCTTTTCATTTTCCACAGATAAAGAGCACTATGATGAGGCAAGAGGAAGTGTTTGATGTTTCTCAGTCCATTTCTCAGTCATTAATGAAATCCCCAATGTCCTGACATCTCCAATTAGTATACTCATCTATTTCCTCTGCTTTGTTCAGTAAGGCTGACCTATTATACAAAGAAAACTAAGGTAAACCAGTTCTTGATTAAGTATTACTCTGTTCACATGGAAGGGAGGATGCAGGGGGAAATAAAGCAAAACAAACAGGGATGTTAGGATCACTGATTTAGTTAATTAAAATATTTCAATTTTTTGTCAGTGCACAGCTTTGGGAAGCTTTCCAAATCAAGCCCTGGATGTGGGACAACTCTTCTCAGTCATTCTAGAGGTCCTAAGACAGTTGTAAACCACAGCTGGGCATAACATGGGAGAAGGTTTCACCTATGCAGGAGATCCCTTAATCCTCCCACATCCCTCGGAATATACTCTTCGAATCTTGAATCAATGACCTTTACTCTTCCGCTGTAGCAAAGAATTTTACTAGCAGACGCTTGTCTTGACCTGGGAATTTGGTTTTTTGACTCCACATGAAAAACTGTCAATCCAAACCCATCTTGAATGCTGAAGCCATGTAAAGTGAATGAAAGAACAGTTTTGTTTATGGTAATTTATCAACTCCTAAGCTGTCTCCTTACAGGTGGAGGCTTCACATTACAATGAAGGATTAAAAAAAAAAAAAGAAACAAGAATTAGAAAACCTATTAACTAAGATTTATATGGCGTTAACAAGCATCAATACATTTGACAGGCTCAATATAAGGGCATCCATTTTTGGCTAACACCTGAGAATCAACCCCTTAGCTCCTGCCTAGTAGTAAATTTAGCAGTTCAATTTGAAATAGATTTTTTTTTTAAAGGGTCTTTAAACCACAGTCGTATCTAAACTGAGAAAGCAAATCCTTCCTTGCAATGAATAATTGCTTAAGTGATACTAAAACAAATATATGCTTGACTTGCAATTCTCAGCCTAATACAGTATTGTTGGGAGAACTGCCAATAATCATATAATGTAAATTACAATGAAAAGAACCTGTGTGTTATAAACCAGATTTGGAACAAAGCTAGTGAACTAATTTCACTCAATTCTGGTGATAAATACTAGAGTTCATTATTAAGCTTCACTGGCAACCAACATCAAATCAATGGTGTAATCAAGGGTAAATGCAGTGAATGCAGCTCACCCATGTTTAATTTCAGCAATATATAGAGGAGACAGAGCTTATCACTGCTTGTTTGGGAAAAACAGGTTGGTAGGTTTACTCACTTCTTCATCAACCACTTTGTTATTATTATAGTGAAATTTATCTTTGTAACAATTCTGCATAGCTACCTAAATCTTAGGTGTAAAATGTGGGCTATGTATCAAGGTTCCCTTTTCACTGAATGGGAATAGGTTCCTTTCAACTTAGACATTTATTTTAGGCTAGGATGGATCAGCCTAAAGAGTTTCTTCATCTTACAATTGCTTTACAATAGATGCCTGCCTTTAATGATTTTTGTCTTTGTCTCTTGTGGTAAGCCCATGTTGTCAAACTATTTCTTCTGAGAAAATATTTTCATACTAGTACAATAACACAGAAATAATGGAGCTACTCTGAGTAGAATACGAGTCATTGTGTTCAAAATCAGTGTTGCTTAAATCAGAGGAAGGCAACACTATTCTCAAATTTCAAACTGCCTTGTTCCAGTGGGGATTTTATACTAACCTGTTTGCAGTAGTAAGAGTAAAGCTCATCAGGAACCCATGTATATTTACACATAACTTTTCATATTCTGTACATAAGAAAAAAAGTCTCTGTGCTGGATTGAGCAAGATAATAATCACACAAGTAACTAACTTCTCATTCCATTTCCTTCCTCTAGTGATCACATAGGTGAGTAGTTACCTGCCTTAATTATCTTTTGATGTAGAAATGGAGCTTGTGTCTGGCTATCCAATTAGTTCTTATGGTTTTCTCTGTTAATGGTAGTATTTTGACTTGTAAGCTTTGAATTGGTTGAGCTAAAAAAAAACAGGATAAAAAAAAGAGGGAAAGATGTCTTTTTGTTTTTTTAGAATCACTGAATAATTCAGGTTGGAGCACACCTTTGGAATTCTCTGTTCCAAACTCCTGAATAAAGTAGGGCTCAAAGTTAGAAAAGCTAACTTGGGGTGGCGTTTAGCTAAATTCCAAGAATCCACATGGAAGGATAATCTAGATCCTCTTGGGCAGTCTGATGTGAGGCTACTGCCATGGTGGATTTTCTTTTCCCCTCTCAGCAAGTGAAATTCCTATTGCTGCAGCTCACGGCTGCTGTTTCTTCTTCTTTCTCTGCACTCTGAAGTCTGGCTGCTACTTCTGCTTAAGCATTCCCTCGTACAGCTTTGGCAGGTCCATCTCTCTCTCTCCTGCACTTGCACCAGTATTTCAATGTCTCGCTTGCATGGTGGCCCAAAACCAGATACTACTCCAGAGGCCAACTTAATCAAAGTGCCAAGCAGTAGAAAAAATTAACTTCTTGGATCTGATATTTATGCTGTCTTTAACACAGACCAATACTCACCCTTCATTGCTATAAGGATGCCTTGTTAATACATATTTGATTTTTTTGCCCACCAGCATCTGTGTGCCCTTTTCTGCAGTACTGTTCCTTGTGCAGTCAAGTGCCCCGCTTACCCTATTGCATGGAATTATTCTCTCCTGGATTCAGGACTTTGTGTTTGAAATGTTTTAACTACCTGAAATTCCTATTCGCCTACTCTTCCAGCTTACTAGACTCTCTGAACAATAGCCCTACCCTCCAGGTCACCAATAGCTCCCTCTGCTCTGCTTTACGAGACATCACCTGTGACTTTGCTGAGGCTGTGTTCTCTTACCAAGCAGGTCACCAAGGAAGATGTTAAAAGTGTATTGGCCCATGACACCTAAAGAATACCACCACTCTTAGCTAGGCATCATTTAGACTTCAAACTGTTGTATTGTTTGAACAGTCCAGCCACTTTTGCTCCCATTTAGTAGTTCACCCATCCATATTCCCCATCTGCCCACTTTGGCTACAAAGAAGAAAGTTGAAATGAACTATACTCCCTAGTTTCCCCTTGTCTACAGAGTCAATTACCTTGTCATAGACAACTTCCCATCATCTGAGTGCAGAAGACAGCACAGGGAGGAATATATTGTATTTGGAGCGTTTGCCCGCACAGAACATGGGTTTCTGTTTTCTAGATTATCAAAAGAAACCCACAGCCTTTTGCTAAATATGACAACCCCAAAATGTGAAGGGTTTACTCGGGCCATTATTTATATGATGGCTAGTCCAGAGCAATTCACAGTAAGTGACAAAAGGTAGCTCAGGATGTGAAATCTAAACTCCTTTGTGAATCTGAGCCAAAGCAACTTCTGAAACCCCTAGCTTGGGTCTGTAACCTATCATTAGAAACAACTCTGATGCTGGAGGTGAGGGGAGCAAAATGAAAGCTCCTTAGCCTTAGTGAAGATCCTGTGCTACTCCTAGGGCCAGCCATCTGTCCACTTTTAGACTCTGCAATACTCTGTTGGAGATTGTTAGATTCCTATAGGGTCCAAAGTATTAGCTTGGGGGGGAGAAGGAAAACATTACTGGTACATTATAAAAGTTTATCTCTGATCACAAAGCTTTAGCTATTCTTCAGAGAACAAACAAAAGCGTGTTTCTAACTTGCTATAAAATGAATGCTTTATTGTCATTGCTTTCATGTGAATTAGTCAAATTTTGGACATATTTAAGTGATAATCTGACCCAAAGAATCTGTTAATAAAGCTGTTGAGTAACTCCAAAAAGAGCATACTGCAGTGTGGTAAATGATCAGGGCATAATACATCAAACTGATTCTTAAGCCTAAAATATGCTTTGAAGCTTTAAAAGGGAGAGATTCCCTAAAACGGCAACCCAACTGCCTTCATCATTCAATGGGAAATGAGTTGCTTCTTGTATGCAGGGCAGAAGACTCCTTTCCCTCACTGTTTCTGTAGGGGAAAGGAATATGTGTATGCCTTCCTAAGCATATACATATCCTCAGAAGGTTTTTGGTGTACTGTTCAGGAAAAAGTGCACAATCAATTCAATGTGATCAGCCCACTGAAAGAAAACAGTGAGTGAAGTAACCTCAGTCCAACTGAAAGGCTCAAGGCAGGGCATCAATTTTGGGAGAGGGGGTTGTCTCTCTCTGACATCCCACTAGGGGACAAAAAAGAAACTATGGTAAATTGTTACAAACCCTTTCACAACACCTCTGCCTTTGCCACCAGTCTCTAAGTCCCAACTCACTGTTCTTATTTGCCTCTTCCAAAGGGCCTGGCTCATCATTTTGTGCTACTCTCCTGACACTGCACCAGTCAGGCAGATGGAAGACCTATCCATATGCCCGAGACAACTCTTGCCCTTCTTTGAAGGGGCTGCAAAGGCTGCCAAGCTCGTAGGGCACTTTCCTTTCTTCATACTGACTGCAAAGGCCTTCTCTAGTTCTCTCCCCTGCTGACTCCACCCTTTGAAGGCTCTTCCTCAGTCACTTACTCTACAGCAGATTGGGAGGGGGAAAAAAGGCTTTTAGGATGATCTCCCCAGTGGAGCAGGCACTAGGGGATTTTGTAATAATACTTTGAATTTCTGCAGTCCCTCTCATCCAAGAAGCTCCAAAGGACTTTTAGATTCATTAAGCCTCCTGATCCACTACCATTATTATCCCCTCTTATCTCTAAGAGCACCAAGCCTTAGAGCAAGCATTGCAGATAAATGACAGCCCAGGACTGAGAAGCGGGGTGTCTCATTTCCCATTCTCCATAGTAACCGCAAGGAAACATGGCTTTACCAAACACCTGTGATGTGGTGATCTGTGTTTTAACCAGCTTTTGCATAGCACTATAAGATTTATTTTAATGCCTACATCCATGTGAAAGGTGCTTATCTTTCCATGATCAAAGGAAGTATATGATATTAAGGCCAAACCAACTGCATTATATTAACAATTTCTATTTGTTGCACATAAGACTTTAGAATGTATGATAATTGGATAAATGGTCTCCTTTTCCATGCTTTAGATTTCAATTTTTTATTGCAAAATCTACAGAAAGAGCACAAAATGGGGAGAAAGGAGCATGCTTGTAGCTCAATACCAGAGGCATAGCATCCACCCTACTCCTGACAGAGTACTCAATTGTGGTAATCCATGTGTACTTAGACAGCTGTTGATGCTTGATGAAATTGACAGTAACCACAGAAAGTCTCTTTGTCATGATATACAACACTGCATGGGTAGGAAACTGAATATTCCAGGAAGCTCATGATGAAAGGAAAATACAAGTTTCCTGCACAGTCTTGCTTCATGAGCACAAACCAGCAGAGTAAAGACTACTTGCTATTCTGAAATCTGCCAGGGATTAATAGTCTGATTTGGGGAATGGCACTTCTGTTTCCTTCCCCACTTTGAGTTACAAGAAGGGGACTGATTCAGAGCTAGATAAAATCATAATATGATTGAAAGCTAAAGAATGGCCTATTCCCTATCATGTCACCCAAAGTGTATGATATCTTGGCTAGTGAGAAAGAGGCAGGAATAGCACAGACCTTCTCTCTCATTGAGTAAGTTTATGCTGCCTGGTTTGAAAGCACAGGCTCCTCAATTCCCAGCCACTGCTGTAACAATAAATAATCAAAATGATTCATTTGCTAGGATGAATGAAGTCTTGTACAAATAGAAATGGCTGTTCAGACTTTCAGGGAAATAATGACTCATGAACAGGTAACAAGGCTATTTCTCAGGTAAAACTCACCACTAACTCTATCCTGAAATTTTCTGAGGAAGCAGAAGACTCTGCCTGGTGCTGGCCAGTCCTCACTACAGTGTGATCTACACCTTCCATTCACCAAACCTTGGCTCAGCTGCAGAAGCAGGTGCTGCTCTCTGAGCAATACCACATTCTGTGCATGTTCCCTTGTTTCCTACAAGCCACTTTGGGTAAGCCAACCACCAATTCAGCCTTTCAAAGCAGCTTGTTTTTATTCCTCAGGAAAGAGTTTGTAGATATGATTTAATAAGCTTGTAGTGCTTTATATTTTGGGAAGAAAAAAAACTAAAAATCACATTCTGCCCAACACTGGCTATGTAAACAAGGGCCGTGATTATACATTTGAATGATGGAATGAATGTGGTGTTTATACAGTAGGACAAGAAAGAATATTTCTGATTCAATTGGCGATTATTTGCCATAACCAATGGAATTTTCATTTTAGTACAATAAGCTCTGACATGTTCACCCTAGAATAATTTTGTTCACAAATCTGGTATCTCTCTGGTCTATCTACTGGATAGTCTAGTCTAATATTTTCATGCTGTGCAGCAATTAATTTTATAAGAGTGTAATGTGTTGTTTCTTTTCAGAATTTCATTCTTTATATTCCCCTCATAATTTTTCAGCACAATTGAAAGTGAACTCTTTTGGTATTAAAAATAGTGCAAGACAATCTTTCTTAGCCAATGTTAAAAACTGGCTTTCATCTTCCTTAAGTGACACCCATGATGCTAGCTACACATACTAAAATGGACATGCAATAATAATACCTTTGCTTCTTTCCTGTCACTTCATGTTTACTTTTTCATCTCTCTCTTCATTTCTTCCATCTCTTTTTGTTTTTGAAATAGTCTCTTTTCTTTACTCAGTCCTCACCTAAAACAAATAAACCACCTCATTCTACCCTCCTTTTTTTTCCTCCCACACATCACCTTTACTCTCTAACAATAAAATTCAAAACATCAGGATTGGTAGGAGCTGTAAAGCAGAGATGGACAGGACTGCCCAGAGCCTTTAATTAGAATCTTCCACATCTGAGCAGATTCTGGATTAATGAAAAACTATTCATTGCAGTGCTGATTGTTTTTGGGTTGTTTTTTCTTTTCTTTACAGACAACAAAGAAGTCCAAGTCCTCATTATGGATATGTCTATCAGACAAATCCAGGAAAACACCTGACAGACAAATCACACAAGTAAAGCAACTGCCTACTCTTTGCCACTTAATGAACCTGGGAGGAGTTGAGGAAACTGCAAGCAGCCAAGCAATTACCAGAATGTCTAAATACCTTTTGTCAAACCACAGAGAACTTTCAAGTTTGAAGTCAGAGGACAGACAAAGTATTCTGAGAAAAAGCACATTAATAATGCAGAATATTCACTCAATGAAAAATAACTCTGCTGATTCTATTGTGTTTTCTGAAACATTTAAAACTATGTGGGACAAAACAAGACTTCTACCACATCTTCCAGGTAACTAATATTAGAGATCATGAGCACTTCCCACCAAAGAGAGTTTTTCCTACTAGCTTGTCATTACTTTATTATTGCTCTAGGTCAGAGACCTCACGTGACCTGAAGCAACCCTCCTTTTGTTCAGGACTTTTCCTATCGTGTTCCAGTCCTCTTACAAGTCTTCCTGTGGCCTCTGTAATGGATTTTTTGTTTTATTTCTGATTTTCTTTTCCTCTACTCTTCCATCCAAACAGGAGAATTGCAAGGGTATATTATCTGTAATATCTATAAGAAAGCAATGGGGCCAGGACCCAGTACAAATGACTTCTGTTTCTTATCTTTTCATTGTTTCTTTCCGTTTTCATAAAGAAAAAGGTTAGGGTATAGAATAGATGAGAAAGCTGCATCCATCTGTCTGGATTGATCCACACAGAATTCAGAGATATTCTGTGTACAAATGGCAACTTTTATGATAATAATATTTAGACTACAAATGTAGAATCAAAAAAAAAGATAATGAATGTACATTCTTTGGATTTAGTTTGATGCTTCCTGGACAACATCTGCCTTAAAGTCTAATAATGACTGAGGAGTCACTCTTGACAGTGAGGAAAGGATTACTGCTGCTTTCTCTAGACAAAAATAGTGACCATTAATGGGGGCATTCACAAAGGCTACTCTCACAAAGATAATACTAATCTGTTTTATTGTCCAGAGCATAACCTAGCATGGGTTTTCAGGGTGACTCTTCTGGGGAGTTTGTCTTCCTTTTGACAAAGGAAAGAATATAGGAGGTAGATTTCAGGAGTAACCACAATCTTCTTTTCCTGGCTCTGTTCCTAGATTTCCAGGATGCCAACTGACAGGGTATATCCAGAAGTTAACTTTAATTAAGGAAAACAGAGAGAGTGTTACCAGATGTGGACGAACAATATGGTGTTCTCCCCAAAGCATTCTGAGAAAACTGGAAAAAGTGGTTTTGATCATATTTCCAAGGAAAACTTGGAAATTCATAACTTTGACCTATTTTTTTTTTAGGCTACAATAAACCTAAAAGCATTTCTAGGTTAAAAAATAACTTGGTAACATTCAAATTTTGCTAAAATGTAGATCTTGCATGGTCCACATCCTTTAATAATCATAAAAGTACTACAGTGGACTTCATATTTCTCTTTCAAAACAAGAACCCAAAAACTTACTAATTGAAAGACACTGGGGATGTTCTGTTTTCTTCATGTCTTTGCTCTAACTTGAGGACAAGAGAGATCCCCTAAGGTTAGGCTAACTCTATAATGTGGCTAAACCTGTTTATTCAGTTGTATATCTCTGAGGACTATGTCACTTATTATAAATAACAGAAGAATATAAAAAGTGAACATTACTCAGTCATAATGTGCCAATGTGTGTATTACTTGCTCTTCTACTGTCTGATTTGCTACAAGATAATAGCCTATTATTGCTACCAGCTGCTAATTAACAGCTTGATAGACTCTGAAGCCAGGAGGGACCATTAGATCATCTAATATAACCACAGCAGTCTTAACACATTTCACCCATACTACCAGAACTTGACAGGCTGTTAAGGCCAGTCTTTGCCAGCAACAACCACACTACTTAAGTCATCTAGAAATGGAAAACCTTCTGGTTCTTTTATAGTTATTCCAGTATTTTACCAACATCAGTGTAAGACATTTTCACTGAATGGGTTTCCACCAGACCTAACAGCTTTCCATTATCTGGTATTTTCTTCTCACAAAATTGTTCACTTATGGTAAACAAGCCTCCATCGTACATTTCACAAACTAAATAGACTATTGCCATTTCTCATTCATCTCTGAAATTATTTCCTACACTCTCTTCACCATTTTATTGAGTTTTTTTAAAAAAAACAGAGATTCTAGAACATCTGGAGCATTTTACTACAGGATCAAAACCAATCCCTATACATCCATCACACAGAAATGTCGTCTAGGTATTGTCTTGAACTTAGAGGTGATACGCAGATTACCATACTGCTAGCTGCCTTGACACCCTTGTACCCATCATTCAATCTATTAAGCAATATCTTCATTTGAAAGGTTTTTTGAAACACACAGAAAGGTGATATACCCTGCACTTCAAATGGCTTTAGTTTTCTTCCACAAGAAAATGCAGATAAGCATTCCTCTGTGTTGTCCCACACAAAGGGAGAGCCTCCTCACTTTTAGTACTTGACTAAGATGTGATAAGAGAGGAGTTACAATTCCCCTGGAAGCAGACTGGCAGAAGGTCAGCACAGTAACCCTGGCTCTGCCATTCTTGCTCAAAGGCGCTTGATTTGGTACTCTGATTTCTTAAGCCTTTATTGCATCTTCCAGCAAAGGTCACATTTTCATTTTCTACAAAAAGCAGCCCTGAGGAGACACTAAGTGATTTCCCTTTTTTACTTCATGTTCTCATCACTTCTTACCCCCACACCCTCCCCACACTGGTGCATTTTTATATATGTATAGTTTCTGGAAGTTTTTCAGGTTCACAAATGGCACATTACACATTATTAAATACTTGATTGCTTGTAGACTTATAAGATTACAAGAAATGAGACAGAAAAGTAAATTGCTTTATAGCTTCTTTCCTACCACTGTTACTTCCTCAGTGTCCTCACAGCATGCCAAGGGAGGTAACACTA
>JAAGNO010029232.1:64027-81599 GCA_033439905.1 Ceryle rudis
GGGGCGGGGCTGGGCTGCCCTGAGAAGAAACTCCCCGAGTGACGCCCCCTCGCTGCTTGTTTATCTGCGTTCCCGAGGGGCTGTTTTTATGACGGGGGTGGTTACGCCTCTTTCAGATCTGCCGCTGCAGGCGGTGCTACTCTGTCCAGGCCGCCTCAGTAGTCGCCCACCAGCTTCGGGCTCCCGGCACACGAAGCCGGTTTTTTGTTGTTGTTGTTGGGTTTTTTTTGTTTTTGTTTTGTTTGTTTGTTTGGTTTGTTTGTTTGGTTTGGTTTTGTTTGGTTTTCTTTTTGCCTTTCTCGACTTCGAAAAGCCCTCAGAAGAACTCCTGGCCAGGACTTGTCGCTGCCATTCCCTTTCCTAGTGTGGAGTGGAGCTGGTTTCCTCGGCGATAGGTGCGGTGACAGTGGATTTTTGGATCCTAATGGCAGTAAGGAAAGCAAACAACGTAAAGACTGTGGATATCGGGTAAGGAGACTTGGGCTTCGTTAGGAAATGTGTGCCCAGGTTCGGTCAGTTTTGCCTAGTTTAATTATCAGGCTGCCTAGAGACACTGGATTCTGTTGCAGTCACAGACAGGACAAAGCCATGGACGTTTGCATCTAACTTTTCAGTTAGATCTACTTTGAACAGGATGCTGGGTTACAGACCTCTGGAGATCTCTTCCAACCTAAATCATGCTGTGGTTTGTGCTGTAATATTTTCCTTTTCTTTCTGTAGTTGCACCAACTGATCTATCCTTTCAGACCCCAAATAAAGGACCAACATGTTTTTCTCTGTTTATACACATTCTATGAAAATACTCATACATCATTTGCCATATGACATATTGGCTCAAAGTTGTTCAGTGTATCACATTGCTGGACTAAATGTCTGCTTGCTTTTCCAAATCAGTTCTGTGCAATGCCTGCCTATGATAAACTGCTTTTAGTTGCAGTGCTCAACAGATAACAACAGGGTTGTGAATTAAGGCCTTGTATTAAAAATCAATCTACGAATTTTGTTTCAGTGAACCAAAATGGATTTTTATATTGGTTGCCTAATGAAACAGGGTTTATTATATATTCACTCTTTGAAGATGAATTGTCATTCTACTTGACCAGCCTCTCTAACATTTTTTTAATTAATTCATCAACCACAATGAGATGAGACAAAAGGTCAAATGTCAGAAGTCTCAAAGATGAAATTATTACAAGTATTATGAAGTCTGATAGCTCAGAAAATATCCTAAGCTGAGGGATAGCTGCCATATGTGTAGGAGAGCTGTAAGAGTCCTAGCAACAGAGGAAGCTTCACCTGGAGCTCCCTCCTAGATACCGGGAAACACAACTGCAAGACAAACCCACTAGGAAATCCACCTTCCCTAATTCTCCTCCACATTGTGCGGCTCTTTTTAAAAATCTGTTCTAAGGATGCACTGCTGGATACTGTACAGCTAGTTTTGATCATGTGCATGCATTGGGATTTCAGAATTTGGTCAAGTTCTGTCCTGCCAGAGAAATACTACATTGTGTCCTACAGTTGTTCATCCCTTGTAAGAAAGGAGAGCACCTTACACTGACATTTGATCTACTAATAACACAAATCAGTAACAAGTATGGATAGGGTAAGATTTCATTTTTAACACAATCTGTGAGTTCCTGCTATTGGAGTCGGTGACCCTTCTTCCCACAGCAGATCTCAGCTTTGATTTTCATAAACCCCACAGTGTTAACAGGCTGGAGCCTGTGATTGTACTGAAAACAGAAATTATATGGGCACTAGTTACTCTCTTTTGCATATAGTAGTATCCAGAACTTGTTTCAGTGAATCCAATTTCTGAGAAAATTCCTCCTGTTAGAGACAATTTTTTTTGCTTCTAGCTTAGCAAATCCTGATTCAGTAAACAAAAAAATAGTGTATGCATATATACATATAAATATTAATAAATAAATAAATTAACATTTTTTTCTCTCCTGTGAGTAGGAAATAACAAATGCAGACACAGGGGAAAGGTGCTAAATTGTTTTTATTGCATTTCTTTTAAATATACAGTATGCCAGTTCAGCTCCCAGAGGCATTAAGTGAAAGAGCCCAAAAGTAACATAAACAAATTCAAGCACAAATAAAAACAAATTCAACAGTCACAAACACCCCTCAGTAACTTGACTTCTATTTCTGAGTCAGAGCTGTGCCTAGGGAACCTAATATTTGAAAATGAATTTGTAGATGCCTTATATTTCTCTATTTCTGGGTATAGCATATCAGGATTTATTTTATTTTATTTGACATCCACAAGAAGAATTTTGTAATTATTTGTTGTTAGATACTACACAGAAAAGAAAGAGCAAAGGAAAATGTTGAAACTGTTGAAGGGAATGCAGAAAATAAAAGAAAACCTATTATGGCTGCAAGGCTCAATAACAATAATTAAGGACCTTATTGCTGATTATGTTACAGAGCTGTAATTTTTTTTTTAACTATTTATGGCATGTACTTTGTCTCTGTATTACCTGTCACCTTTGTGGAGAAACACCAAATCTATTTAACTAACAACAAAAGAAAAAGAGTAGAAAAAGTTATTTATGTGTCGATCTCTTAAATGGGCTCATTATTTCTCACCAAAGTCAATAACAACTTCCCACACTCTACCAGGCACATAAAGCAGGCCCTATGAAAGGTCCCAAAAGTATTCTGATTAATATCAGAAGATCAGAGCTTTGAAATGCTATGAAAATATTTGGTCTTTTTGTAGGGTCTCGCTGGTCTGGCTTTGAAAGAAAATCATTACCAGCTTTATCAAAAAGGTGGCCTTCCACTGTAGCCTGGAATAGCTTTATGTCTGCTCCAGAAGGCATCTCCTGGCACTTGCTCTGCTGCTGAGTCTCCAGGTTGTCATTTCCTGGAGTAGATTAGTCAGTAGATTGTGTGCTGATTCATATGTAATAGTATATGAAATGGATAGCTGAAACCTTGATAGAAGAAATTGAGAGAGACATATACATTAGTGGAAATGGGGTCAAAATGCAGTATCTGTTTTTCAATAGTAAATCAAAATCAGACAATCCTTATATCTTTCTGCTATTTTTAATAAGAGGTCTGGTTTGGTTTTTTTTTGTTTCTTTAAATAGATACGGGATACAGTGTGGCTGTAATATACTTGTACCTCGGTAGAGGATTTGATACACAGAGAAGCTCCTGGTTAGAAAGGAAGTTCACAAGTCTTTTTTTTAAATGGATAAGAAAGCTGAAATGTGAATATGTATGGATGTGGCCATAAGAAAGCTATCAGACTGGAGAGAGGCAAGAAGAAAAATCCCTACAGGATTAGTCTTTTTTTTTGTGTTGTCTTTGACAACATTGGCACAAACTCATGCCATGTCTGAGGTCAGAATCAGTCAGTTGCGATGCAGATACAGTGGAAGATGCAAGGTCAGGAACAGAAATATGGCCATTTTCTGCCTAGAACTGAACATGTGCGTTTTTTCCATGCCTGTTCTGGCTCAGGATAGGAAGAGCTTTAATAGATTACAAGGAGAGGAAAGAAGAAGGAAGGTGTTGGCAAGGACATTTATTCCATAACATGCTTTGAGGTTTTGTTGTATACAGTCCAATGGAGACATACTGCAGAGATATTGTCTTACCTGTTTAAAAAGGAGTGGCTGAAAAGAGGTTCAAATCTACCGTTGACTAATCCAGTGGTTATATGAGGAGACTGGGGTATGAAAAAGCCAAGTTTAGTTTGTCTCAGCATCTGGGTACTTCTATGACCTTAGGCAAATGAAAGAATTGGTCTGTAAAGTTCCTTATCTAGTAAATGGGAATAAAAGTACCTCCTGACTTAGTGGTGGTTGTGGGGAAAAACACATTAAAGTGTAGGAGATGTTCAGGTCATATTTTAAAAAAATCCACGTGAGCATCATTCTTCTGGAAACTTCCACTGGATTTAATAGAAACTGATGACTTGCAGTGAAAGATTTAGTGGTTATTAAATGTATGCAAACACTTAATGGGCTGTGTATGGTTTCATTCTAGCTGGTTTATCTGGAAAACTTAGTTAATTATTATTTGACTTTTTTAAACTGTTTGCCACCTGCAACTTCAGGTGTCGTATTGCATAAACACCCTTCAACTTCTACTGCTCTGACACTTAAGGAAAATAATATCTAGTGCTGAGGAAGTATACCACAGAGCCATGCAGTAACAGTAGTACTGTTTGCCCAGATTGTTCTACTTGCTGTTAGTGCTAAATGACACATGCATAGTGTGCAGTTGCAAGGTTGAAATTGTGCCGTGCTTACTGCCATAGCTGGTGCCACCCACACTCAGCATTAGACTCATTTTAACGTATTTGCACTCCCACAAAAGCAGGTGACCTGTCGGGTCAGCGCTCTCCTGTGTTTAATGCTAAAAAAACGATTATTGGGTGACTGTTAAAAGGCCATGGACTAAGTGGAATTCAGAGATAACAGGAAGAGGGCAAAGAGAGGAAAACATCTCAGAGTCCTTTTTCATTTCAAATGCAGTCTTTGAGGAAAGTGTCATTTACTGCAGATAAAAATGCAGGTGTCAGTATTTTTATCAAATTACTATAAATGGGTTTTCCATGTATGTGAACCAGCTGGGAATACTGAATGGTGAAAACATGTAGTAAGAAGATGGATTTGGAGAAGGTGGAAGGGAGCGCCTTTAATAGCTGATCACAGTGAGCACTCTGGGGTAACAGGGGTACTGGGAATGGTCTTAGGCAGCTTTAGAAAAATAAATTTCTGCAGCAGGATGTTGGGAATAGGCTTTAAGAGGCACATGAAAAACTAGAGTAACATGTGATAGTGGTTTTGTAAATCTTTAAGTATGAGAAATCCATTAAGAGCCGGGAGAACCATTGCAAGTCCCATGGTGACCAACATTTCTTACAAGGAGCCAAAGCTGTCTGTTATTAGGATAGACTAGTTAGGCTGCATCAGATGTTAAATGATTGGCAACAAAATTTGTTAAACAAAAAAGCCACTGATTTGGAGTAATTCAGTTTTGTGAAGCTGAGATAGACACATAACAAAAGACCTTGCTGTATTCTTGTGAGTCTTCACAGATTCAGTGGTGGAGGAAAACTCTATAAAGAAGCCCAAAGAAGGGAATCTGGACTGTTTATGATCCTGCAGATTGTACCACCTAGGGCAAGTCACACAACCTCCCTCTGACCTCATATTTCGCTCCACTGAGGATAAACTTCTAAGCCAGATCAGTTAGACTGTGGAATATGCAATTCTGCACAAGGAATGGAGCCAGTTAAAAGCTTCTCAGTAGTGAGGACAACATTAAATTATGCTACAGACACACTGAAGAGGCTGGGCTCAGACGGCTACAGTAAAGGGAAATAAAATACAGGAGATAGAATTAGGGTAGATAGCTAATGAGAAAGCAATGGAAAATCATGCTTGAGTAATTAATACATGCTTCTCCTGCCAGCAAGGTGGAGGCAATCAGGGGATGCAACTTCTGTTGCTGGAATGGGTCACCTCTGTGTCATCAGAATCTGCCACCCATGGACCTCAGAACTTCCCTTGACAATAGCAGGAGCCATCATGGCTGGAAAGGGCTTTGGCAGGGAGGTAGTAGCAATATTGCTGTTCCCAGACAGCCTAGATAGATGTCCTCGAGCTTTTCTGAGATAAAGGTTGTTATTCGAAACACAGTAACATTCTGATATGGTGCTCTTCAGGTTGTCCACCAGGATTAATAATAACTTCATTACTATTGTGGCATATGTAATTAGCATTAGCTTTTGGGTGGCCCATACAGAACACAGAATCACAGAATTGTCCTGGTTGGAAGAGACCTTCAGGATCATCAAGTCCAACCATTAATGCAGCACTGCGAGGTCACCGCTAAATCATGTCCCTCAGCACCACATCTGCACATTTTTCTAAATCCCTCCAGGATGGTGACTCCACCAGTGCTTTACAACTCTTTCAGTGAAGAAATTTTTCCTAATATCTAATCTAAATTTCCCCTCATGCAACTTGAGGACATTTCCTCTTGCCCTGTTTCTTACTACATGGGAGAAAAGACTGACCCTCACCTTGTTACAGCCTCCCTTCAGGGAGTCGTAGAGAGCAATAAGGTCTCTCCTGAGCCTCTTTTCTCCAGGATAAACAACCCCAGTTCCCTCAGCTGGTCCTCACAGGACTTATTCTGTAGGCCAGTCACCATCTGTGTTGCCCTTCCTTGGATGTGCTCCAGCACCTAGATATACTTCTTCTAGTGAGGGACCCAAAATACTGCACCCAGTATATGAGGTGCAGCCTCACCAGTGCCAAGTACAAGGGGATGATCACTGCAGTAGTCCTGCTGGTCAGACTATTTCTGATACAAGCCAGGGTGCTGTTGGCCTTCTTGGCCACCCAGCTATGCTACTGGCTCATATTCATCTGGCTGTCAACCATCAGTCTCAGGTTCTTTTCTGTCAGGAAGCTTTCCAGCCACTCTGTTGTCTTTTTTTTGTGAGAAACTCTGCTTGCTCACAGTGGAAGCAGCGGTCAGGCTGTGTGCAGCATGGCTCTGCAAGCTTTTATTCGTGCTTTTATGCCTCTGTAGAGTATTATCTGCTTTTCCCCTGGTTTCTCTTTACCTCCCCTTCATTGCAGTGAGTTTTATCAGTTTCATGGCAGTTGCATCCAGGGGCTTTAGACTGGGGTAATGTTCCATTGCATTGGACCTTCCTTCTGGACTGTGAAAAAAAGGCAGTTCTCTCTTTGTCTCATATAGAGGAGGTCTGTGCCAGAGAAATGACTAACCTAAACTTGGAAGAAAAGACCTTGCATCCTACTTTGATTATCAGGCACAGGGATGTTAACTGGCTTGGCCAAGATCTGAGAGAAACCTATGTCAGAGACATGAAGTGACTGCAGACTCCCCAGGTACCAGATCTGACCTTTGAAAAAATCTTAGAAAGCTGTAGCATTAGGTCAACCTAAGTGACAGATGTGGATGATCATGAAATCGGGTAGCAAAGGCTATGGAGAAAACAGAGGTTACATTTCTTTTGTCTGTGTCTCAGATTTGCTTCAGCTTGCAAGGAGAAAGACTTTTTTTTTCTGGGAGAAAGTACTGGATTTAGCAGAGATGAATGGTTGGCTGTGGCAAATAAAGGCAATTCTTCCTAATACATCAGTAATTGTGAGAGGATGGATGACTTTGGAATGGAGTGCAGGGGTATCTGGAGACAGATCAATGAATTCAAAGGAGAGAGAAATTCCAGCCATCTGGTCAAGCTCTGATGCTATTTAAAGTCTAATTGACCTGAACCACACAAGGTTTCCTCAGCATTCCATCCCTACCTTCAAGGATAAATTTGTCTCTGTAGCAGGTAATAGAGGGGTTTTTTTGGGATCTCTCACACAGCACCTCAGACAAACCTTCCAAATAGGCTCCCTTTACCCTGTTAACATTAAGCAAAATATAACATTCTGCTCCTTCAAAGCTCTTCCCTCTTGTTCAGAAAAGTAGCCACCTTCACAGAATTTTCTTTCACTCTTAAGCAGGAAGTCTCTTAAACTAAGAATGAGATCTCATTGCTTCTACCACTCCAGGCACTTTCCCATTAGAAGTACATATTTAGATTAGGTGGAAGGACAAATTGTCTCATTGGATCTTTAAAGGAGTTGTATATTCCATCATAGGTAGGTCTTATGCTGACTGTATAGAATAGTGTGTTACCCCCATGGGCAGCAGGATCCCTAATGCACTTGGGATTCCTGTCATCAGTGGTGGCTTGGCTTGCTCAGCATCCAGAGAAATGCCAGACTCACTCTTCCTGTGCCCGACTCCAGCAACCTCCCCTCTCCTGCATCCCAAGGTTGCTAAGCAACCTCCTGTGAGCAGAGGAGTGAGCAAGAGCTGTCAAATTTTTTATTTTTTGTTTTAAAGTAGCAATATCTCCTATGTAACTGAAAAAGTTATAATCAAGAATTATTAAGTTGAACATCACAATTAGGCCTTATCTCCCCTCCTCTTCCCAATCCTTCATTTGGAGTCCTGCATAATTTCAGAGGACCCAAGAAAGGGTTACGCCTGAATAAGTGAAATGAAATAAAGTTTAAAGCCAGCTCTGTAATTCACATTTGCAGCTGGGTTGGAAGTGAGGGTACCAGCAGAGTCTCCCACACTGTCAAATTTAGCATCTGACAAACTGCAGAAAATTGAAGCCTGTTATGCACAGGGGGTTATGTTTACCGAAGGCAGGGGAATTATATACATTTAAAAATAAAAGAAGACTTAGTTTTACCATATGTCTACAATATATTTCCCATAGTGATTGGCATGTCTAGCCTGTGCCAGCTACGGTTCTTATGAACTGACCTTATGAGGTGGCAGAAATAACTCTACAGTACAGCTTTGACATATGAAGTCACTTAGCATGAAGTTGTCTCTCTTACAAACATACTACATTTATACCTATGTATACAAGGAATTCAAAGTCAAATGCACATACAAGATGGTACTGAGCTGTACATTCAGATCTAACTTCATCTTTTTGAATAGTTGGTCTCAGCTGGAAGAAAACAACCACCCACATCCCCTTCATCCCAACTAGTTACCAAGTCTTGCCAGACTTCTGGACATTATCTGGCCTTTGGAATGTTATGGAGGTTTTATAGATCTTCTATAAAAGGACATCATGGGTAAGATTTATAATACATGGTATGTAATTGCATCTTGAATCTGGATTTAGCTTGCAACATAGATACATTCCATGTATCCCATATCACAGGGAGTGAGTGTTGGAGATGAAGAGCATTGCAAGGGTGTATGTTTTCCACCTTAATAGGAAATGTATTAATTTGCAATGCTCTAATCACGCCAGCAAGCAGACTACATCCCACAGTCAAAAGAAGGCTGAAAGAAACAAAGAAATTAGGTTGTTATTATTAACCTAAACTATGGAAAATATATTTCCTGGCCTCAAATCTCTTGTCTGGTGTAATCTGGTTCTGAGATGTCTACTATTTGGACAATATTGACTACAGAACCAGTGACAACTTCTGCTTCAGTTGAAGTGTCATACTAATCTCTTCAGCTCTGTTTCTTCAATCTGTAGGCTCTTCAGGACTTTCCTGACCACAACTGGTATTTCAGTAAGTTGCTTGGCCTAGTGATTCATGAGGCAGCCATGTGTACAGAAGGTTGGAGACACAACCCTAGGCTTGGCAAGCTGAATCTATGCCACAGACTTTCAGAATGAGAGGCATAGACATTACCTATTTCTCTTGAGACCTGAGCATAAAAGGATGTGTACGATTAACTGAAACCTTAATCTTTATGTGGCGTGCACCCCTTAGGAAAGAATAAATCAAAATGTATAGAACTAAAACTCTCCTCATATCAAGCAGGCCTTGATAAAACTGAATAATGAACATACAGATTCACTAGCACATTTGTGAACCATCACCTCACGTGTAATTTGCTGCTACCTCATGGATGCACAGTCTTTGCTTACTGCTTATACTCAGATAACTGATGGGTAGTAATGGAAACGCACACTTGTGATTTCTAGGCTTCATGAATCTGCACCAAGTGTGTATTCACTATTCATTACTTGTCCTTCATTGGCTTCTTTGGAAAAACAGTAAATAAGTCATGGAAAAGCAGCAAATCTTTTGTGGCCAAGAACTCACCAGTGATAATTATGGGAAACAAATACCAACTGAGATCATTATTCATGCGCAGGTAAATTGAGGAGTGGGAAGGAGGATGCTTTGTATGATTCACAAACCTAGAGGGAAAAGAGCTTGGGTTTTTTTGTTTGTTTCGGTTTTTTTTGTTTGGTTGGTTGGTTGGTTTTGTTTTTGTTTTTTAGTTTGTTTTATCCATTTTAATCAGATTTACTGTCTGTGTATCATAATGAGGTGGTGTTACATTTGTTGATCACAGAACATGTATTTCTTACAGCCAGGAAAGGTCATTAGAGAAAGTCTTCCTCAAAAATAACCATCCTTGTCTTTTCCACTCCTTATCTGTGAAGGGGTTTATACAGTTTTCAAGCTAATGTGTAAGAAGTTCAGGTAATGATAGAGCAGGTGTGCCTTGGTATGACTGAATTATGGGATTCAATAAACAATTATGTGGTAGCATCTGGATGATTGAAGGAATGTTAGCAACACTAATAGTTACAGAAAATAATGATCCTTCTGCTCCATATGTAGGTCTTCTAATGTTCAAGACATAGGCTTACAGATTCAATGGGTTTCTGTGTTTGAACTTCATATATAAGACCAATCTTGTGTTTACACCAGTGCTTAAACTTTGGTAGGATCTAGTCTTTGCAGTATCCAATGTCCATAGTGTGACAGTAGAGAACAGAGATGATCCTCATGGCAGAAGATGGAGTAATTTACACTGATTTTAACAAAGTTTGAGTGATGCTGCCATGACTCTTACTCTCTTCAGGAGAGTTTGCCATAAAGATCAAGAAGATCTGGTTCTGAACTGTTGCATCTTCTCCCATCACTAATATTAATGTATTAATCCCTTATATGTCAATAAGTTTTTATGAGAAGGGTGAAAGCAACAGACCTATTGCTGGACATGGCTCTAAAGACCTTCAGAATATTAAAACTGGAGAGAATAATGTTTCAGAAGTAGATGGCACCATCTAGGCTCTTTTTATGGCAGGGTACATTTGGCCTTTCCACTCACTTGTGGTTACCTAATCTCATTGTCTGTTATAAGTGTCTTTATTGAAGACATGAGCAAGCTTTGGGGCAGGCTATTAAAGGCAGAGAGCACAAGAAATTGCTTTGAATGTCAGAACTACCAATGACAGTGAGACAAAATCCAGGCACCATAGTACATTGAGACAGGTAGTAGTGGGGTATCAAGTTCTTTGACAAATCTAACTGCTTAATCAGGCTGGTGTTGACAGCAGAGTAGGCATATTCATTCAGGATCATAACAGAACCCCATATTTTTCTTAGGAGGTTTAGATGGAAACTAATTTATAATATGCAATACTACACAATTTAGAATGTTAATGAAAAAAGATTCTAAAACTGATGATTGAATCTTGTACTTGAGTCACAGGAGAAATTTGCTCCCCGGGCTATTTCCTTTTTTTGCAGTCTCGGGGATATTTTTCTGTCATCCAGAATATGAGAACAGATTCTTCAAAGTGTAAGTCTGGGTGTTCAGTGCCTGTGTGTGAATTAAAATAGACTGAATTATAGAGGTGATTTAGCAAGCAGTTGATAGGCTTTGCTTTTCTAAGCTTGTTCTTGACAAAATAGATCAAAACTAAGAAAAAATGTAAAAATGAGAATGCTCTTCTGGCAAGATATACTTGATTCTACAGATTTCTGCCCCAAAGTTCAAAAAATGGCAATGTCAGTGTTTTGCTGTGTTGGAAAGGTAAATCACCGCTATAGACCATAACATGCTTTTTCCCGTGACACTTGTCTACAACCCTCTATAAAAAATGAAAACTCCAACCATGGTGCTATGCCAAGATGCTCCTTTGATGTACAACAAAACCCCAAGCACTTCATCACCCGTCAGGATGTATCTTATGCCAAAACCTCTTGTCAATTTGAAGCTGGACAACCTTGATTGTTCAGTTGCTTCCAGTCATTTCTGAAAGGCTGATGTCCAGCATATGGTGACTGAATGTAAGGTGTTGAATTTGTCCCTTGGCAAAGTCTTCTTCTGACTTTAAGTGAAAGTGGGAAGAATAAGTGTATAACTTACTGATCTACTCATGACTCCAGGTGAAAAAGAAGATTTAGCTAGGACTGTTACATGACCCATTTCTCAATGCTTTGTAGTAATTTATTAAAATCTATGGTGGAAAAAAGTATCTCTTCCAAAATGTAATTTTCTCTCTAAAAATCTTTGCCTTGGACAGACAAGTGCCATTTTAGATCTGAATCTTTGACAAAAGTTTTATCTTGGAGGACATACTTTGGGTGTCAAGATCTCACCTAAGGCAACACCATTTGTTATCATCTTGAGATGGAAGCACTGCATATAGTTGCTGTAAAAAAAATAATAAGTCTGCTTTTCAGGATCAAATTGCCTATCTTTTGATTTTTGCATACTGGCAGATGTTTGGATCCAGAATGTGTTAAGAGTAGTCCCAAAGGTCTTAGTTATGGGACCCCTCCCACACATTGTGGGGACGACACCCTTTGGACCACCCACTGAACCAGCTACTGTCTTTTGCTTGTAACAAAGACTTCAGACCTCACCAAGTCAAGTTAAAGCCTGATGTCTTGGTGTAATCAGCAAGAACTCCAGTGAAGACAAGGACAATCCTTAAGTTCATGGACACACTGCTACTCCCTGTTCAAGCAAGAATGGATAACAAGGTGTCAGCCCTAGTACAGATGACAAGTACTTTTTGCTGACATCAGTCAAGTTTGTCTGCAGTAGGTTTTTCTGAAGCTAAAGCCACTGTAGCAGATTACAGTGGGTGAGAGAGATGGAAAGGCTCTCTATAGGAAAACAGTAAATACTGCTGAGCCACAGACTGACTTTCAATGTTAATTGGACATTTAGTTTTAGCTGCTGTCACAACAGATCATTCATGTCATACTGTAATCAAAACTAACACCTTCCAGTAGGCTTGTTAACTATTCTAACATAGGAGGCAATTGTTTCAGTAATAATGGCAAAGGTAAGGACTATTCCTTGGTGTATTACAGACATTTATAGCAGCAGCACCAGATGTCCCCTGGAACTGTGAGCTGTACTGTTTGTAAAGGAAAGACCTGATTTTTTTTTTGTTTACTTGCTTGTAACACTAATAGAGAAATTTTGCTGAAGCAAAGTGATTAATGGAAAAAGGTCAAAAATAAAGAGCTACTTGGTCCAGATGATGCCAGTAATAAGCCTTGTGAGTAAAACCAGCCTTCAAAAGAGTGTGGATGTATTTTTTAATTAAAATATGTCCTATGCAAGTGTATAAAAAGATAAGCTTAAGAAGTTCTCAGATGGAATGGAGGATCTGAGGATAAAACAATTTACTACAGAGATATGTCTTCAATCAGGACTGAAATCAAACTTCATCCACAACCATGTTATACAGCAGCAGAGTCATGTTTTAGACACAAGAGAAAAGAAGAGAAACTGCATTACCTTTACCACCTCCTCTGTGTACACCCTAGTGAACATCTCCTAACAGATTCACAAGGCTGTATGGATCATTTGGTGTATCACTGATATTATGACACAGCAGATTTGTCTACCCATCTATTAGCCTTTTCACGTCCTTTTCACTTCTTACCATGATTAGAATGTTTCCACGTTTCCTTTGGCCTGACTTCTTCTATCTACTAAGATAGGAAATTGTCTGGATCCTTCAGACACACCTAAATGCCAGTGGTGCATTTTTCTTCTGGTTCTTTCAGGCTCATGTGCCTGTGTATCCAGGTGATGTTTGGTGAATATCTTGTGTGGAATGAAAAGGACCTGTAGCAATGCTTGAAGGTCTTAGAAATTCTCAGGCCCCAAATCTTGCACTAGTAGTAAAAAGTAAAATTAGCATATAGTCTCTGGGGCCTGAAGCATTCATTCATTTCTTACCAGAACTTGTATGACTGCTAGTAAAGACCTAAGTTTTATCCCTGTTAAAATGACAACAGATCTTGGCTAATTGTTTTATAGACTTCAGTCCCAGGCTGCCTTCAGGATTAGGGCTAGGGTTACAGTTCAGAGGGGCACAAAGCCTCCAGCTGCAGGGACACTGCGGCTGCAAAAGGCATGCCTAAGGAAACATGACACTGCACCAACATTGCTGTTAGGGTTAGAGTTCAAAGAGCCACAAAGCCTCCAGCTTCAGGCCTGCTTATTCATTAAAGCTGGACATACTTTGTTTTGTCCCCAAGTGCTATGTTTCTGCTAAACTCTAGTCACAAAATAAAACTTTCTTCTGTGACTGGGTTTGTAGGAAGGATAAGAAATATGGATACACAGTTCAAGAAAAGACTCAGAAATGAAAAGCAAAGGAATTTTTCCAAAATAATAATTACTTTCCATTTTTAACAGATTACAACAATTGTGAATTGTATTCCAGTGACTCTTTTGAAATATGTTATTGGATGCCACATTTTTTAATATCTTTATGTACTATAAAATAGGAGCACAAGTTTGCCTGTGCTGTATTCAGTCTTTTTTTCAAGTGGGACTCCTTTAGATGTTGAAGCACGACAAGAAAACTTGTCCCAAAGACTAAGGAACCAACAAAACAACTGTTTCCAGGAGGTTCTGTAGCAGTGCATCACACATGAAAGAGATGGTTTTTTGAAGATGCTTTATTTTCTTCACAAAAAAAAAAAAAGTGATCTACTAGCAAAGCCAGGAACTCTTCAAAAATACAGTTTTGCTCATGACCTAATTTTCAATTCAAGATGTACTGACAGACATATATGCCCCTCATCTGCATATGACTAGCAATATATAGTGCAGTATAGCAATATAGTGCAAGAGATGTTAAGACAATTGGAAGAGAATTACTGTAACAAAGTGGAAATATGGTCTGGTCAGAAAAAAAAAAAAAGGAAAAAAAACCCCAAAACAAACCAAACAAAACCAAAGCAAAATAAAACCCAAAGAATCCTGCCAGGAGAAGGGAAGAAAATCATAGAAGCCACACACGGTTGAGAGAAGAAAGACTGAAGAAAGAACAAAGAAAAAGGCCATGGTGAAAAAAAGGAAGTCCTGATCTGAATTTAACAAGACCATGTTGCTACATACCTATGACACAGGAATAAATGTGCTTTCCATGCCAGTACCTCTAGGTCTAAGGACTGCTTTAGCCCCTTTGTAACTCTGTGCCTAAAAACAGAAAACAGCAAGTTTCAAAGCAGTTTTGCTCTCCAAGCCTATGATTCAGGTGTTCTGAACATCAGTTCCTCCACCCCTTCCTTCAGGGTGTTTTCTTTGGCAGCTGCTCAGTTTTTCCAGTAAGATTTGTGCATTGTTGCACAGGCTGCTGCTAAGTTGAAGCATACACAGCTGGCTTTGCCAGCTACTGCTTGAATCAGCTGGAAGTTTCCTGGTAGGTAGGAATTAATTCACTAAAGGAGGGAAAAATCTGTGGTTTATAAATGTATCTTTCACTACTCAGGCTGCAAGAAACTTAAATCAGAAAGACATTTTTCTTCTGTACAAATTCATTGTCCAGCTCCTTTTATTTCTTCACTATTAGTTGATGCTTTTCTCAATATAGCTGCAGCTGATCTCTCTCTGATGTCAAACACTTCACCAACAGTTTTCTTGATAGTTACAGAGCAGCTCAGATTCCTTTGCTGGACCAGAAATATCAAGTTTCTCCAAGTGTAAAACAATACTTCTTTAGAGAAAAGTTGGAAAAGTTCTACTTGATCAGACACGGGGAAGGAACAGAGACCAAGAAGTTAACTATGAGCAACCCAGCTCAGAGCCTCTGTCTCACATGTGAGTCTTGTACTTTGTGGCAAGATCTCCCGTAAACCATCCTCCCTGGCTTCTCCCTTCTTCTGGCAGAGGCAGAACCATAGTCTGCCCTGCTGTGGATCCCATATCCCCTGAAATGTAAGAGGAATTACTATCCTGGGAGATGGCAAAGTGCTTCCCTCTGAGACATGAGCAGGGTGGCAACCACCTCCAATGCACATGACTCTAGAATGGTACATCTCTGTTGACCCTTGCTAGAAATTTCACAACTAAGAACATTCTCAAACTTGTAATTTCTACTTCCCTTTGCAATAGCAGATTGTGCAAAAAGACATTCACCCTCCAAGTGAGACTTTATGGGAAAACTAAGCAGAGAAATCTGGGCAATCATCACTCTCTAATCAACAATCAAACTTCCTTGTGAAGCTCTAGAGGGCCTGATTAAAAGCAGATGTGGGTGATCTTAATGAGGGAAAAGATACAGCTGCAAGAAGAGAAATTTTAATGAAGAGCCCTTGACTCTGTAGTAGACCTTCATACAGGGTTAATAGATTTGGGCAGACAGCAAGCTATGGTTTTATGCTGCTTTTTTTTTTTTAATCATGGGAATTATGTGTTGCACTTCAGGATGAGCAGAGGAAATTTGTTAAAGTGAATCCCTCCCTAGCTGTATGGCTCTGAAATTGAAACACAGCCTTGCGATCATAGAATGGTAAGGGGTTGGAAGGGACCTCCAGAGATCACTGAGTCCAGCCCTTCTGCCAGTGCAGGAACACCCAGTGCAGGCCACACAGGAACAGATCCAGACGAGTCTTGAAAGTCACTAGAGAAGGAGACTCCACAGCCTCCCTGGGCAGCCTGTCCCAGTGCTCTGTCACTCTCACAGTAAAGAAGAGAGTTAGGAAGCACTTGTCTTCCAGATATCTGTGAGGTTGCAAGCTACCCTTTGTGAGTTACAGTATTGCTTTGAAAAAGTGGGGCATGGAAGAGAAGGTTTCTGCCAGGCAAACACTCAAACCAAACTATGGCAAGAGGAGCTGTTTTACTCTTCCTAATTGGTGATGTCTGTGGGTCTTTGCCCGCTAATGGACTGGGGATTGAGGGGGAAGGTGTTCAGGCCCTTCTGTCAGAAAAAGATAGTGGTATTTCCAAAGGTAACTAATATTTATCTCCAGCTACTGGAAAAACAAGCAACACAGGGAATGTCTTAATTGGCAGCACTGTGGAACAGAATGCTTGTTTTTACTAAAGATAAGAACAGTCCACAGTCAGTAGTGGAGGAAGGTTCAAAAAGCATTAGTGGGGAAAAAAACCCCTGCACTCTGAGACTCCAGTTACCAACCTTCCTTAGCAGCTTAATGCAGTGAAGGTCCACTGCAGACATGTCACTTCCATAGATTGCATATATGTGTATGACCTGGCATTTCTTTGGATGCCTAACAGGGATAGCTCAGATGTAGCCATCGATCACAAACAGTTCATAGACCACGGAACTCTTGCATTTGCTTGATCCGTTTATCTGTTTCCACATCAAAAGTCCATCTGAACATGTCTGCAATGCGTTTATCCTTACAATTTTCCTATAAGGCAAAATCATACTTCACTTAGATATTTCTGACAGTTATGAATCACTTTACCATCTTGAGTATACTTTCTGTGGTTTTGGTCACTAAAATGTTTTTTGTCCAAATTGCTTCACTGGTAAGAGGTGACATGACATGGTTAATAATTTTTTCTCAACATATTTTTTTCACTTTAAAAGGCAGCTTTATTGAAACTGTACTTTTTGCAGAAAAGAGTTCATTTGGATGAATTTTTAAGCTAAAAATGGGCCACTGTTGTCCAAAAAATTGCTTTGACACTCATAAAAGGAAGAAAAAAGTGTTAGAATTTGAAGTACCTTTGTATTTAAACATTAAGCTAATTTTAGTAGTCTTTTATTTGAAGTCAACATCTAAATGAATATTTTATGATTTTCAATATGAACCTTTTCAGTGGGCCCTGACAGAAAACATTTCAGCGTGACCAGTGGGGGGGAAGATTTGTGATTTGCATTTTTCAGGTTTAAGGTGTAATTTTTTAAAATACCATCATCAGTTTGTTTTGGGCTTTTTTTTTTTTTTTTTTTTTTCAGATGTAAGATGTTCTTTTCTTTTGCCGATTT
>JAAGNO010029232.1:81699-98590 GCA_033439905.1 Ceryle rudis
GGGGGGGGGTAATATTTGTGATTTGCATTTTTCGGATTTAAGGGGTTATTTTTTAAATTACCATCATCTGTTTTTTTTGGTCTTTTTTTTTTTTTTTTTTTTTTCAGAGATGAGATTATCTTTTCCTGAGTCAATTTTCCCTGTCCTGTTCACTTGGAAGATGATTTAATAAACAAAAAAGCTTGACTATTACATATTTATTCCTGGTGATCAACAAAGCTGTTTTTTTAAATGGCCTCTACACAGCACAGCCTCACAGCTATGCAAAACTGAGAATGGTTTTACATATTCAGATATGCATTTAAATCCCAGTTAAAGTAGTTTCTTTTTCAAGGTAGAATATACTTCAGAAAACCTTGGGGAGAAAGCAATGTTCTCAGTGGTAAACAGCTTTGTGTACCATAGAGTCCAAATTTACAAATAATCTTAGAAGATCCTTTTTTATGGAATTAAGGCACATATCCATCAACTTTGGGGGTTTCATAAATTCATCAAACAAAGCATGAAGTCAAGAAAATGCATTGGAAAGCCCACTGTTTCCTAAGGGTAAGAAGTCTCTAGAAATACCGTGTACAAGCAATAGCACCTGAAAGAAAGACTCCTTGAAATTGGGAAAAGGCTGTTATAAAGACATGTGATGATCCAGAACATGTCTGTGGTGAAGCGAAGGACATAATATTTCCAAATTTGAACAACGTGGAGAATTTAGGGAAGACATTGGAAATGACCCTAAGCCAACTTTATAAATGATTAAGTGATAATAATTCAAAATTAATTCTACTCTGCATAATTTAGGCATTTAATTTACCTACTAGTCTTTGGTACTCAGTGAGCAGTTCTTCTAATGTAAGCATTTGAACTTCCCCATCACATCAGTGGCAGTAGTTCTTGAAGAACTCCTGGCTGACATTGTCTACCGAGCTGAAGCCTTTAGACTTAGACATTTTCATCTGAAGACTGATTCAACTAGTGCCACCACCAGGCAAAGTGGTTCTAGTGGTTACTGTGGTTTTGATGGACTGCAAAGGTACAGCCACAAGATAGCCACAACCCAGCTGTAAGTGTTCAGGGCTTCTGCAGTGTGTTCTCAAGGGCTGTCTTTGGAGCACACCAGTTAGCAGAGCATTTTCTGTACGATTTGTTGAACCAGAGGAAAAAATAGTTTGTTAGCTGATATTTATCTGCTGTGCATTACAGCTTATTTGCTCTAACACAGACACATATACCTCCCAACTGTGTTTACACAGCAGCTAATTTCTACTTGTGACTGCTGCTGTTTATAAGAAGAACCAAGCAATTGTTCCTAACAATTTGCTAAAAATAAATGTGCTGCCTTTACTGGGGTTTTTAGAATTCTAAATAGTGCATTTCACGATCATTTATCATGGAACAGCCTTAATGAATGTTGCCAAATCAGTCTTAATATTCTTGAACCACATGTTGCTCTGTTCCTCTCTCTCTTTCCATTAACTTTAGGGAAAGAATAATAATAAATAATTTTATATTTAGAAAACTCCTTCTTATCCAGAATTAACCAAAAGGATTAACAGTCTTCTACCCAGTCCTCAAGCTCTTAGATTAGAAAAAGAAAACATCAGCCATTACAGGAATTGGAGTAATCTGTATTTATATGTAAATATCTGTATTTATTTTTTGTCTGAAAATATTACAGCAGAGTAGACTAGGATGTAAACTGTTCTGGGTTCAACCAGGACTGCAGAACATAATTTGTCAGTCATTTAGCATAAATCTTTATTCTTGAAAAAAATTGACATGAGGTTTTAAATGACATGATTCAAAATTTCCTTTTTTAAAGGCTTCTCTAAAATATAATAGGCTCAAAAGAGGTGTCCCTAATAGCAGTCTTTGGATGTTGACTCAGTATGGATCTGTAGGTTAAACTATCCTCCAAGGCTCAACAGGACCACTTACTTCTATAGCAAGGGACTCCATCCTAGTCCCCTAACTAGCACCATGATAAAGGTTACATATTTTTTCAGCATATTTGATGTGAGTTTGCTTTTCACTAGAGCTAAAGCTATTGAATCCAGTGCTCTGAGTTCTGCTTAAAAGGGACGCTGACTGAGAGGAATGAATGGCTGAAAGATATTGATGAGCAGTGTTGGATGGCACAGTGCTTAATAAAAATGAGTCACACCTTGGCAGCTCTCTAGAATGACCCTACAAATAATTAGGAAATTAAACTTACTGGAAGAGAATCTGGTGCAGAGTCAGGGTTTTTTTTTCTTCCAAATTCAAGTTTCTTTTACAACAACAACCAAACTCCCTCCACTCCCCCAGAAGAACCCAAAAATCCCACAGGGAAGCACTCCAGGAAGTACACAGCACTCCAGGTAATGATCTTTGTCTTATTTGGTATTTACTATTTGCCTTTCTAGAAGAGTCGGGGCATAACAATTACATGGCTAAATCAAAATTGAAAACCATGGCAATTGAAATGAAACATGACACAGTTGTGCTATTTGAAAGAAAGCTCTCAGGTTGGCATAGAAAAGGTGTTGGGTTTTTTCTCTCATACACATACAATTTGTTTTAGCTCAACTATAAGCAATTATTGCTGCCCAATTTTCCATCTGGATACCAAATCAAAATGGCAGCTGTTCTGCACTTCAGTTTAATCCAGATGATCCATATCTTGAATGGGTGAATTTGTGGAGAGAATAATTTCTAATCCTTACTGGATTTCGACAGCAAACATAACAGTACAGAGGGGAAGAGATGCTGAGAATTAGCTGTGTCTAAATGGTATAAAATCCCAGCATAGTAATGAGATTCCACTGTCTGATGGTTTATTGTTGAAAACTATAAAAGACAAGTAAGCATTGACATAAAACATAAGTTACTGATATTTGGTCTGTATTGGTAACAGAGGAGCTGAAAATGAAGGTCATCTCAGCACAGTGCTTCCTACTACCTTACTTAGATTCTACCTGTTTGCATTATACAGCCTGGTGAAATTCAGCCAATCTCCATCTGCTTATCCTAACAACTGAAGTAGCATAAATATCGATGTGTATGAAACATGCAAGTCATCATTAGTAGTATGCATCTGGCAATCCTAAAAATGGAAACATAAAAATAAATGTGCCCAGAAATAATTTACAGCTAATACAAATGAATGTGGAGGAAAAGTACTTAATAATTTCTAAAGGCAATTTTATTTTTGTGGGGACTGAAAGGATCATGAAAAGTTTAAGTTAGTGCCTTTTGGCATAAGTACAAACACAGAGGAAGGGTTCACAGCTTCCCACAGACAGAAAAGATTTTCATAAACATATACCTTACGACAGTTACTTATGTAAATATAACATTGGTTAACATAAAACAACAGTAAAACAGATTAAAAATAAGCAGCAGCAGACAATCAGAAGCAGTTAACATTTCACAAGTGATGGAAGAAACATAAGATTTCTGCAAATTTTGGTAGCTGGTGAGACAGCCTCCAGACCTGTCGTACCTTCCATTCATCCTGGCTTTTCAATTTTGCATATTCTTTTTTATATTCTTATGAAATATTACTTGCTTAGTTTTATAGTCACATATATAAGTACAGAAATTTTTGTGTGTAGTTTCTGACTGCACTATATATAGGCTGTTTTTTCCTCTGTGACAGACGTTTAGAAGTCAGGGATTTGTCAGGTGGAATTTTGAACTGTATTCTGGCCACAGGTGTAGCAGTGACTTGGGGAGTAAATAAAGATCAAGACTCCACCTATAATGCACATGGAAGAAAACAGCTATATCCCCATTTGCACCCCTTCACACTCTTCAAAGAGGCATGCACAATATTTTACAGGAAATTACATAGGGAGTAAATCCATCATTCCTGGTGAACTGCTCCAGAGGCAACGCTAATTTAGTTGAATGAGGCAGAAAAGTCCTGGGAGGTAACCGAGCTAAGGTAGCTGTATGAAAAGTTAAGCTTGCAGTACAGTGGCATAAAGAACTGCAAAGAGTAATTACTGGAATGGGAACTCAATTAACTGGAACAAACAACTGATTGTGCAATTAAGGAAAACCCTGTAGATCATTAAAAACTTCTTGTCATACAGCATTTCACCAGTCCTGCTGTAGTGGCCTTGCTCTGTGAGCTAAGAGTTGGGGCTAAGTTGCAATCATGTTTTCATTGCTGTATTATGAGCCACTAATGATGATCACTTGTGTACCTTTCTTAATTACCTTGAACAACAATGCACATCTCTAACCCTCCATTTTACTATTGTTTTTGTGTACAAGAAGGTGTTAGGAATCATATAGAATCATAGAGCAGTTCATGTACCACATTCAGGTTTACAGGTTCATAAAAAGGTTTCATACAAAAGACCAGTTATCCAAGGGAAGGAACAAAGTTCCTTTCTTATCAGATCATTTAGACAGAATGCAACAAATGGTTATATTTTGAGTTTCAAATCCCCTCAGACATCATTGGGTGGAAGACTAGATTTGTACTTCATTGATTATAAGGTTTGCTTCTGTTTAGAAAAGATAGGAAGAGGAAGAAGAAAAGATCTCATTTCAGTATTATTCAAAAAGAGAATAATACAGAAAAACATAGATTGGTAGAACAAAACAGAATAGTGACAATATTTGAGAGGTGAGAACATACAAACTAAGTTGGCAGGAAGGTCTGGAGATAAGACTTCATGAAACTTCATCTTTATGAGCTTGCTTGCAATTGTTTTGCTAACTTTGTGATGAAATTGTTGGGTTGGACTCTTTCTCTGGCTGAGGATATTGGTTTTGTTTAGTCTCTAAAATTTCGTAAAAACTGGTTACGCTGTTTATGAGACTTAGCTAAGAGAGTAAGAGAGGGAAATAAAATGTTTGTGCTGCATTTTGTCATAGCCTTTCCAACTACCTGAAAATGTTCATTTAAAAAAATAAAATCCTGTCATTGTTCCTCTGTGAGTTTCCTAAGGGGTTTTGGTTGGTTTGGTTTTAGTTTCTTTCCTTTCAATCTTTATATATAAAAAGAACTTTGTTCCAAAGGCAGCACCTGCTTACTCAGAAAGAATATGGCCTCATGGTGGTTGGGCGATCATTGTCACTTGGAAAAAAAGAAGCCCATTTCCCCAACCTCCTTTCTGCCGTGCCGAGATGCATAAGTAACTTCTTTCCAAAAGTGCAGCCACTGATAACGTCCTCCAGCACTGACTGCTGCTAGTGAGAAGTGCCATACTGTGAAGAAATGCAATCTTTTTGCCTACTGAACAGTACAAGCAGCTGTTTCTTACACCACCCCTTGCTAAATGCATTTTTAAGCCATGTTGGCAAAAATAATCTCTAAGGGAAGTCTGTCTTCTGTGGCCCATCGGTCCTTGACCTGGGTTTTGAGAAGCTACTAATGAGGCTGATGATTAGTGACAATTCTAGTGACAGAACTTATGCTAGAAACATCTGGCTGAATGCTCTGAACTGGACGCAGACCCACCAGCCTGACCCATTTGCTACTTTGCAAATGGCTTTATATTTCAGAGACTGCAAGATCATTTATCTTCATTAAGCCACAATTCCTAAAACCAATAATTAATGACAACTAGAATGGAAATGGCTGTACAGAAAAGGAAATAGAAAGGGAGAGAGAGGAAAAGTGGAAGCTGGAGGAAAAGAGATTTGAAAGTGTTTTCTAAAAGCTTTTGGGATCCTGCGAGGACATTTCTGCACAGACTGAACCACTGGTATTTCCTGATCAAAGTGAGCAAGACCACTGGATGTGTGGAGCTGTCTGAACATGTGCAAGTGGACACAGCTGGCAGAGGGCAAGCTCAGCAGCTTTCCTGGCATGCCAGGCATGGGCTGCACCGGTCTCCTGCTGCCTGTCCCTTGTTATTGTCAAAAAGTAGCAGAGCCATGGCCAGGATTTATAATGTACAAGAGGAAAGGGAGGTGGCTCTTCATGTGAAGTGCAGACAGGGACTATGTCTTTTCTTCCGAGTACTTACGTGCGTCCAGTTCGAAATTCCAGCCCAGCCTTGCTGTACTGATGCTATCCACTTTCCTGAGCTACTTAAACTGAATTTTCCTTATTGCTCTAAGCAGGGTACCACTTCTCAGATACCTTGGTATTCAGTCTTTTTGAAGAAAGCATACAGGGCACAGCCATGAAATGCTTGCCGCAAGTTTTCCAGAAAAAAAACTTAATTGAGAAACATTTAATAGCTTCCATCTAAAAAGGACAAGAAAGTGACAGCAGTCTTTACAACACACTTTAAAAATTCAGTGCACTCAAGGAGCATGGCAGAAGAAATCTGGTACTCAGCTCTCCTTGGCATCACAGGCCTCTTTTGCCATCTGCCCTAATAACCTCAGTGAATGTAGAAAGAAAAATGATTTGTAAAAGCTCTGTTTTAAGTTAAGAGTGAAAGTGTTTTCCATTTACTCTTCTATTACTCTAATTCACATAAAGACTTGAGAATTGACCACTAATTTAAAAAAACCCAAAACCTGCTGATGGGAATTGCTGATGAGTTTTGTCTAACCTGTAGAGAGGATTTTTCATCTTTTCTAACCAGCAGTCAATCCCAGCACTAAAAATGCACATTCTGCCCCTGGGCCCATTGCTTAACTAATCGTTTTACACTACTTTGTAAATCTCCTGTAAAAACAGCTTGTATTCACAGAATCACAGAATGCCTTTGGTTGGAAGAGACCTTCAAGATCTAGTCCAGCCTTCAACCCAGTGCTGCAAGCTCACCACTAAACCACGTCCCTGAGCACCAGGTCCACATGCCATTTAAATGCCTCCAGGGATGGTGACTCCACCACTGCCCTGGGTTTGCCTTCCAATGTTTGATAACCCTTTCAGTGAAGAAATGTTTCATAATATCCAGCCTAAACCTACACTGGTGCAGCTTGCATCCATTCCCTCTGGTCCTGTCACATGTCACCGGGGAGAAGAGGCTGTACCCCCCCTTGCTCCAACCTCTTTTCAGGTAGCTGTAGAGATCAATAAGGTCTCAGCCTCCTCCAGACCAAACAACCCCAGCTCCCTCAGCTGTTCCTCACAGGACTTGTGCTCTAGGGCCCTTCACGGGCCTTGTTATCCTTTTCTGGACTTGCTCCAGCACTTCTATGTCCTTCTGTAGTGAGGAGCCCAGAATTAAACACAATATTCAAGGTGTGGCCTCACCAGTGCCAGGTAGAGGGGGATGATCACCACCATATTCCTGGTGGCTACAGTGTTTCTAATACAAGCCAGGATGCCATTGGCCTTCTTGGCCACCTGTGTGTACTGCTGACTCAAATTTAGTCAACTATCGATCAATACCCCCAGGTCCTTTCCCAACTTGTAGCTTTCCAGCCACACATCCCCAAATCTGTAGATTGCCGTGGGGTTGTTATGACACAAGTGCAGGACCTGGCACTTGGCTTTGTTGAACCCCATGCAATTAACCTTGGCCCACTGATCTAACCTGTCTGGGTCCTGCTGTAATGCTTCTCTACCCTCTAGCAGATCAACACATCCACCTAGCTTGGTGTCATCTGCAAATTTACTGAGGGTACACTCAATCCCCTCATCCAGATCATTAATAAAGATACTGAAGCGAACAGGGCCCAGTACTGAACCCTGAGGAATACCAGTTGTGACTGGAAATGAAGGTAAGCCTCTATCACTCTCCTTTGCCCTGTTCTGCAAAGAATGGCACAAGAAATAGCTCTTCTCAAGTCTATGAAGAAGTTTTAACTTTAAAATTAGAAGATTCTGTATCAACAAAGCATGGAAAGATTCTGGACAATCTTCCAACTGGACTAGTGGGGAGAAAGCTCTAACTCATTTAAAATAGCCTTGACAAGTTTATAATGAGCTCATATGAGGAGGCAACCTCAGGTCACAGAGGACTGGACTTGATCCAAAAAATTTATTTTGGTTCCAAGTTCTAAATGCACTGAAGGCTGTTTTATTGAAATTTAGGAAGATGTGAATACCTTTTCTTTCTGTGTTTTGGTGTTATTAAAAGATGAGCAGCATCCTGTATTTACTGACAAAAACTACAAGTATGTAACAGCAGAAGCAGAAACAAAAATTATGAGGAAGCAAAGAGTGAGATTTGATCTCATTCAGAGGTCTCTTTTCTCTGTTAAGGATAACATGCATTGACCAATGATTCACAGGTTTCTGATGGTCTGCAAAACCAACTTAAATGGCTCACAACTGCTCAAAGAAACAGTGTCACCTTCCTGTAGCTAATATTTAGCAGTAACTGCATGTAACAGACTATGAGAAATGTAGAGGGTTGTCTGTGATTCCAAAGGCTTGTAACTCATTTAAACTGCCTTCATGAATATGATCATTTCTATTTTACAATTAGGATGAACAAAGGAATATGTAAAGGTCACGCAGGAGTGAAGCAGCAAAATCAAGAAAAGAACCAGCTTGTCCACATTCCAGTGTTTAAGAAATGTATAGAAAGGCATGACAGGCATGACTGCCAGACTTTCAGAGGACTGACTTGGTTAGGCATCCTCCAAGGGACATGCTGATGATTGCCATTTTGTCGCCTACTGCTTGGAAGAAGTTCTGAGGACATTTGTCCTCATAACTGGTGGACAGGGGTGGACAGGGAAGTGTGGCAGACGCAAGAAGATTTAATGCAGAAGAGGGAGTCCTTGGATTATAAACAGGAACAAGAGAAGGGTGACACAAAAATAACATAAAATAAAAAAATAAATAAATAAACTAAAATAAAAATAAATAAATAAAAAGGAGAAACAGAAGTGAGCAACCAAGCCTTCTTGTTGGAGAAGTTCTGATGTTCAACATACACTTCTGGACACTTGGACAGGAAGGTTCATGCATGGTGGTTCCCTGGCCTGAAAGGTGATCACCCTGCAGTGCCAGAGCTATAGGTGATCATCATTAGATGTGCTCATCCAGAGATCCCACCACCTAAGAACACCCCACACAGCAGGAAGAGGGAAGTTCCCCTCCTTGTGTGCCAAGTTCTACAGTAGTTGTTTTGCAACAGTATACAGATGGAGGCAGACAGGCAGCTCTAGTATGACCATCTTCACACACCAGTAAGTACAAGTGATGGAATTCAGTTAAGGCATTTGGTATCTCATAGGCAAAAATGAGAAATCCTATTAAAAGCTATCCCCTCCCATATGAAAGAAAAGGTACCCTATTTTCAGCCAGCCGACCCTGCATAAACAAATTACCTTTATATGTGTGTGTTAACGACCAGTCATTGTGAAGACCTGATGAAAGCTGCTGGGCACAACCACAGAACTAATAATTTCTTTACTATAAAATGAGGTTTCTATTCATTCCTGGATAAAAATCCAGCACAGCTCTGCAAACTTCATCTTGTTCATGTTTCTCCAGTGAGCACCTAACATCAGATTCTGGTCCTTGGTCCTCCGCTCGTTCAGAGCAAAACACTCAAATATTAAGAAGCAGGAAACCTCACAAATGTTCTCCATTTCAGGAAGCTATGAAACGGATGGCTTGGTTATAGCATCCTTTCCTTCCCTCTGCAATAAAGGCTTTGCTTTAATTCTGTAAGTACAGCTCATCTATCTTAGCCAAGGGGCTCCTAGAGGCTTTGTCAGTTTTGTGTGTCTGTTTGAGGGCAAGACAGAAAAGTTGTTTTCTTGCCATGGAAAATAAATGTGCTTTGATACAGCAAAACAAGAAGAAAAAAAAAAAAAGACACATTATAACCAAGGAAACAATGATTTTTCATGCAGGAGAGGAAGCAAAGCTTAAAATAGGGTATATGGGGAAACAGGGCAGACAGAGCCCCATCTTGTGGCAGAAAGTTCAACTGATCTTCCTCCGGCTGTGCATGAGTCACCATGTCCCAGGGATAATGTTCTAGGACATTGCTCTGTGCAGCTGGCCTTTAAATATTTAAATATATTGGACTACAAGAAAGATGTCTGTTCTTTGCCAAGCTGCTGCCTATAAACAGCTTTCTAAATTGCAAGGCTAGACCGCACTAGTCTAATCCAGAAGAGAACAGTAGAACTAGGAATAGTAACAGTTAGTGTTCCCGTTCTTGCAGAAAAGAACCCCTTTGTGCTGGGAAGGCAGGGAGGAGTCCAAGTCTAGAAAGGAACTGAAGTGACAGAGTTTTTTTGGTGTTCATTTGTTAAATTTGGGAGTTTGCTGTGTTCTGGGGCAGATACACAGCTACGTGCTTACAGCTAAAGATAAGTTCTCCAGCTCTCCCTTGCACCCAACCCAGCTATCAAAGTAGCTGTTTCTTCAGGTAATTTCATATTCCAGAACAGTCACCCCACTCAGCTAGCTGCAAGGAGACAGAAGACTATCAGTCAGCAACCAGGAATTGCTATTTTGGGATCTTCAGAGTCACAGAGTTGCAGGAACGCAATGCAGAAATCTCTTTTATTTGTGCCCACATCACCTTTCTTAGGATTTCCTTCTGTAAATACACTCCAAACCATGTACTGCATATTGTGGAAGGCAGGAGCTTGCAGAAAGAACTAGCAGTGAAGAATGTATCAGTCATATCTGTTAGAATGTGTGAAAGAGATCAGAGCTGCATTCACCTTTTTTTCCTAATAAAGATCCAGCTCTTGAAGAGATTTTGGCACATTGTGCTGATTCCAACAGGAGTTGAACTTCAAGATGAGAATTAGGTTCCTAAATACAATCAGCATTTGAGGTTTCATGATTGGGAACTTTCCAGACACAAAGATGGATTTGTCTGAGCACAGCTTACCTCTAGAAGAGTCTGCTTTAGGTCTCCAAAAAAAGATTGGAAATCATTACAAAGTTCTCTCCTGAGCTTTCTCTTGCTTTCTCATCTCTGTTAATGAGTATTTATAAATGGAGAGCATGTTCTCTTGTGTCATTTTGTTACCTTTGCATCTAACAAAGTAAAATGAGTACAGAAAAGGTGCATTTTTTTGCATACTCCTAAGTTTATTTGAAACTTCTGTCAAGTTAGATGTTTAATTATCAACCTGGGTCAAAATGTGCAGATTATCTGAGTTAATCCAGGTGTCCTTGAAAAGACCTTCATTGGAAACAGATTGATGAACCATATTGCCCGTTCGTATTTGTAGCTCAGATATGAGCCTGTGATGGCTCTCACTTCTCCTTTACTATGAGCTGAGAGTGTAGTGAAGGTCCAGCCAGAATCCTTCACCTTTCCCATGGAGACCTGTGCTCTGCATAGCTATGGTCACAGGTTACTAGCCTCTACAATGTGGCTTCTTCATTGAAGAACTGAAGGTTCAATTCCTTAAGGGTAGGCATTTGCATCATGAAGTTGAATGGAAAAAGTAGACCTGCATTAGGATATCTGTGCTTAGGAAAGAAATCTTAAGTACTTCATGCAAAAATATTTTGTGGTGGATACATCAGCCATCACATCCTATTCACATAATGTGGTTAAGTATCAATCTTGATATTTTTACCTACTGGATGCATCTAAAGGATGTCAGACTATACTGTATGTGCTACAAGCAAGACTTGAAAGTGTCTAGCATAAGGATCTTCAGGCTGAGCACAAGAGCAAGTGAAAACAAGAAGATGAAGTTCATAAACAGAACTGGGAAAAGAATCCAGATGGTTTAGCTTATAAAGACATACTTACTTACTTAAAGGGCCACACTTAATTCCTTCCCTCTCTTTTAACCTATGTTTTTTTCTGACCTACTGTGTGTTCTTTCCCTGCCTGCAAAAGACAGTGGCTCTCTTAAGAGAAATGTTTGGAAAAGAAATAAAATCAAGAGGTAAAAGCGGTAATTTGTGGTGGAATAGTTGACAGAATCACTAGAAGGACATACACTGTGAGACCGTATGGCACTGGGGAATCTTTGGATTTATAGGGTGTCTTGCTGGGGTGGAGGGAGGGGATGTTTGAGCAGGCCAGGACTTGATGTAGTACACAAAGTGTGCTGACACTTTCTTTGATTCTGGGGAAGTGTGTACGTCTCTCCTAGAAACTTCCAAGGGACACAGAAGGGTCTTTGCTAGCAGAAAAGGAAAGCACAAATGCCAGTCACATGAACAGACAGGATGATTCCCCGTTTCTGAAAAAAATGTGGATTCCTGAAAAAAAAAAATATTCAGTATTTTTCAAAGTTTTCTATTTTCTCTTAACAGGCTTTGTAAAAATACTTCACAGGGATTATTTTCAAAAGGTCAGCAAGTGTTTTTAGTCAGGTTTGTTTTGCTGAGCATCCTTTGAAGACTGTTTTTCTACAGTAAAACAAAAACTCGAGAAATCCCTAATTGGCAATTAAATAATTCTTGTGGACATCAAGTTTTTTTCTTTTTTTTGAAAAAGGGCATTAAAATAAATAAATAAATAAACAAAAAACAAACAAAAACCAGAGCCAATATAGGCATAAAGTTTCAGCTTGGCTTACTAAATGCTTTGGATAAATTTGTTCTCAATGTATCTCAAATATATTCTTTCAAAATGTGTTTTACACAGTATTCTGTTCTGGCTCCAGGTAAATTATATTCTTTACGAAAAATATTATTCATTATGTTTCTTCCCAGCTATTCTTCATATGTTTTCTTTGGTGATACTCAGTTGTTGGTGTTTGCATTTTGTTGCATTATACAATGAACTTTAGAGCTTTAGCTGAGCAAAGGTCTTGCAATTTGTCGGGGCCAAATCTTTCACCAGGGAAACACATGAACACTGGCCACCCAAAGGCAGAACTGGGAATTGTTACTAGTAGATGCCAATACCCAAATCTAAACAGGGGATGTTTCACCTTTTGCAATAATTAGTCAGCCAGAAAACTGCATGTCAGCAGAGCTCCCTTGCCTTTTCAAGTTTTACTTCCTCCTGAATCCCACAGCCTTCCCTGCACATCCTTTAACCTAAAGCAAATTTTCTTGCTTTCTTTCTCTGCCCCTCCCCACCTCTTCCCAAACATAGTTTCGTGTCTTTTGCCTATGTTTCCCTGCTTCTGCCTATCTTCATTACTGATCATGTGACTGAATACCTTTAATTTATTCAGCATGGATCAGCTTAACACTGCTCCTTTCTGTAATTCACACCGTATCCTGCCTGCTGTTGAATGATGTTTAATTCTGTACAGCTTTCCAAGATACAAGCTGCTGTGCACTGTGTCGTCTTGTATTGGCATCTTGAATCTTTAATAAAGTTGTTCTCATATAATGTTTCAATAAATGAAATGTACCTGTTGAGATTAAATCCTGCATATCAACATGATGAGCAATGGCATTTAATGGGGTGGGAGATACAGACAAAAGGAGGGACAGCAGCTTAGAGAGAAAAAGAACCTTCCCACTATTTTTTTTGGCATTCAGAGATTTCAGTTCTTTTTGTCTGAGATTCCTCCCACATAATTGTCAAATTTAATTATTTAGAACACATATCCAATAACGCACTAAGACTAATTCCCTGGGAAACTGTCAAACATGTAAAAAGGAGTGGTGAGAAAAGCCCTGGGGGAATTTTATTTAGCATGACTGCAACCCAGAAAAAGATGTGTGCACCAGTACTAAGGGCTTGGGTATTTGTATATGCATGTAGATGTGCACATGTGTTTATACATGCATATATATTCATTTGCATATTAAACAAAAGCAGAATTCCTATGAAAAAATTAAAAAGAAGTGGATTTCACCTGTCCATTTTTTAGACAGAAAAAAGACCAGAATATTTTATTTCCGACTCCGTAAATTGATACAGGCAATGATGGGAAGATTACTGCTGACTTATCTGTGATAAAGACTTGAGGTTTGTTTTCTATGTGAATTCATTATGCTATAGAAACTCCTATCCTTACAGGTGCACAGGCACCCAGTTACAAGTGAAAATCAGTAGGAAAGAGTTACATTCACCTCTTTAGGAATTTGAGCCTGAGCACCTGATCCAAAGTCCATTTGTGGGTTTCCATGGAATTGGGAACAGGTCCTATCTCAAAGATGCTGCAAATAGAGACAAGGTCAAGGTCTGCTACTCAGTGAAGGGAAGATAATGTGTCAAAGCATTAGTGCACTCGGCTCCCTGGCAGCTTCCCTGGGTCCCCCAGGATGCTCAGAGTTTCACAGCTGTGAACGAGCAGCTGAGCATGGGGATCAGGCAGAGTTAACCAGCTAGCGGACAATGTCAGGACTGGAAATAGCTAACAAGTAGGAAAATGGGTGCAAAACAGGTAGTTTAAATTAATAACTGTAGTCCAGATATTTCCACTGTCCCTTGGTTCATTGTTCACTGATTTACCTCAAAAAGGTGCAAGAGGGACAATACACCAAATTTGTGCTGAAAGAAGCTGTTGACACAACCTGAAAGACAGAGGTGGACATCTCCTAGAAAACAGCCAGGGAGAAGAGCTCGTCTGAGAGATCTCAGAGGAGCTAGGACAAAGAAAGCAGCAAAGATTGTTCCTCATCTCTATTTTACTTTCAGAGGGCATAAAGAAAATGTTTGGTGAAGAGAGGCTTTCAAAGAGCAGAGCCCAATAAGCCTGCCGTGACTCCTCCCTGGCCTGTCACCCTAAGCCAGCCATGAGTCCTCCCTGGCCTGTCCCTTCCTCTTAAATTAACGAGATTTTCATCTACCCAGACATATCAAGATGGATGGAAAAAGGAAGGACTAAGGCAGACATAAATATAATGTCTAAAAGCACTCTGAGACTTAAACTTGTCCATCCACAAGACATGGCGGAGACCACTCATTAAGTGGCATGCTTAATTTTCCCCTGGATTTTTTGTCAATTACTTCAGGATGTCAAAGATGAATGATGTTATCTTTGCTAACCTTTTTTTGTTGTCAGTGACTTTTGGGGCGGATCAGGCTTTATGCCTGTGTGTGAATGTGCACGTGCATGAGATTGAGGTGCCTGGATTCTGTGTATGTTGTTTTACACAATATATTGATAAAGCCTCAGGCTTTAGGAAGAATAAAGCTGGGAGAATCAGCACAGATAGTAATAGGTTCTGCTAATGGTGGTGATTTGGAGAGTAACCAGAAACTAAATCAAGTATGTTTAATTTTTTGCTGCTATAAAATACTGTTCCTGGTCGCTTACTTTACTCAAGAGTACCCTGAAAGCGAGAACTGGGGAGAAGCAATTAATATTACGCTTCTCAGGTGTTGAGCAAGTGTCTCCTGGGAACAATTTCTAATATTCAGAATAAAATTAGAGCCTGTGAGAGCTCTACCACCCAGTATTAATACTCTTCCACTCCCTAGATATTCCTTGATTTTACCATTTTTCTGAGTACATGAGAATGGATGGTAATTCCCCTGAAAAGAAACCTTAATAGCATAATTAAAGCTACAATGCACCCTTTCTACTACAGTTTTAAACTTCAAGGAGCTCAGTACTGTAATCTCACTTCCGAGATGATATATATGTGATTTACAATGTATTGCTGCTGATCCTGAAATGCATCATCTGCCGTCATTCCAGATCTGCTCCTTCTCTCCCCTCTGCTTGTGGTATGGCTATAGCACCTCAAGACCTACTGTCTCAAATCTTACTTCATCCTAAAAACGCTACAACTGAAAAAGGAAATCTCCTTGCTATTGCAAATGTGAGCTAATTCATATTTAGCTACATGTTCTCAGGCTGTGCAGGCCACATGGTCTCAGACCAGTCAGAGTATCAGCCTTTCAGCAGGTTTCAAAGGGAGAAAATGTCATTTCTTTTCTCTGTCTTAAGACATGGACTAAGAGGTCCTGAGATATTGCAGTAGGCAAAAACCACAAACCCTACATGGTCCATCATGATGTGAAACAATTCTTAAAGGGGCTGCTGCTGACAGGGATACTATTGACCTTGGCAGTACAATGGATTGCCCCAAACTATATGAACCATGCCAGGGAGGATGCACAGACATTGCTTCTTAAACGTCTTTCATATCACTAATTGAAGTGTGGACTGCAGCATGAGGCAAGAGCTGAGGTCTTGCTGATCTTACCAAGCTGTTCTTGCTTAGCAAAACAAAAGCAGACAGAATTTAGATCTGTGTTGTTTGCTTGACATAAACAAACTACTTTGTGGGTCAGATGATATATAGAAGCTATCCCATTAGTCTGACAACCTATAGTGACTATCTGTTGGTTTAGAAAATGAAAACAAAGACACAATATTTCTGCTCAGTTAGAAAGCGTAGGTTGCTTTTTATCATCAGGCACACAGAACAGTGAAGTCAAATTGTAGTAACCACAAGACCAAGCTGCGTAAGTGCTGAGGTAAGCATAGCTAAAGTCTTCTGGTAGCCACTATGAGTTATATCCTAATGCGGTAGCCAGCGTGGTAACGAGATGCTTAGGAAGTGAATACATAAAAAACCTGCAATAACATACAAAAGGCAAGCCTGGAGAGGTGGCTGGATGGAGTCCTCCACAGGACAGTATTTCTAGGTGTCATAGCACCCTGTATCTGTCAGGTTGTGTTCAGATAAACAAGGCAGCACAGAACTGATTTAATGTTGGAAATGCAGAAATTTTAACTTTGCATCTTAAATTCTGCTTAAGCAAGCCTGGGACTTTCTCTAATAATCTTTGTGTACCAAAGCAAAGCAACAGAGCAAACAGAGATAAGGTGTGGCAATTATGCTACTTAATTTCAGTGTTACCTGATGTTTGCGATGCGGGTCTTCTGTAATATGGACTGCTGATAAAAAACTAGTTGAGTCTTCACTATCAGTGAAGAAAAAGCAGGTTTGCATTCAGTTCAAATCTCCCTTTGAATACTATTGTTAGGAGAGAAACATTTAACTCCATCCTAGGTGATATGGTCATTAGCAAACCAGTTAACAAAAGTGATCCCATCCCTTGCTGAGCAGTGGAAGGCTGAATAGCCTTTTCTAAAGGGAGCAGCACAAAGAACTAAAGATAGGCTACAAGTAAGCACCATACCGACTGTGAAAGACTGTGAAGGAGAGAGGGCCAAAGCACTA
>JAAGNO010029232.1:100329-111188 GCA_033439905.1 Ceryle rudis
ATATTTAATGTTTCAAATAGGAACAGAAATAAAAGATTTCTGAAGACCCCAAACAATCTATCCTTGTTCTTCTTCTGAAGGGAAATCTTATCACCCTCTACAACTCCCTGAAAGGAGGTTGTAGTGAGGTGTTGGTCTCTTCTTCTAAGTAGCAAGTGACCAGACAAGACAAAATGGCCCCAAGTTGCACCAGAAGAGGTTTAGTTTGGATATTGGGAAAAAAAGTTCTTCATTGAAAGGGTTGTCAAACATTGGAACAGGCTGCCCAAGGAAGTGGTGGAGTCACCATCCCTAGAGATATTTAAAAGATGTGTAGATGTGGCATTTAGGGGAATGGTTTAGTGCAGAATTTGGCAGCATTAGGTTTATTGTTAGATTTTATGATCTTAAAGGCCTTTTCAGGTCTAAATGATTCTGTATTTCTTGGTCACCAGACAGAGCTCTTCTTCCTGGAAAATTTCAGAATTTTCAGGTGTTCTTCCCATGTAGAATGAAGCCAATCTGTGCAGCTCCAGTTACAACAGCAGCTTTTCTTGCTCTACTTTTTCTCTTGCATTGCCACCTGGCTTTCAAACTCTTTATTCTTGGTAATACTATTCACCTTTCCTCATAGTTAATGTTTCAGTTATGCAGCACAGTTAAAATTTCATCCCTTTACTCTTAGGGTTTCTGTAGCTTGAAGACCAAGATAATGCTGCAAGGTGTTTCTTGGCTTGATCTAATTAGTTGAAAAGCCAGTAGATTCAACTGACCATGAGATTTGACTTCTGTGGGTTAAACCTTATGATTTTGTCTAACTACCTTCTGACCCCAGCCAATGTTCCACAACTGATGGCATCCTGTTAATTTGCTGCAAGTACTGGGCCAGTAGTGGGTCCAGTCTTATTCAACACCTTTATGAGTGACCTGGAGGAAGGGATAGCATGTATCCTCAGCAAGTTTGATGATGATATGAAGTTGGGAGGTGTGGCTGATACACCAGAAGCCTGTGCTGCCATTCAGCGAGATTTGGACAGACTGGAGAGCTGGGCAAAGGTAAATGAACTCCCCAGTTCAAGAGGGACGGGAGAGTCCAATGGAGAGCTACAAGGATGATGAAGGGACTGGAACTTCTCTCTTATGAGGAAAGGCTCAGAGACCTAAGGCTGTTTAGCCTGGAGAAGAGAAGACTGAGAGGGGATCTTGTTTACAAATATATGAATGGTGGGTGTCAAGTAGAAGGGGACAGTCTCTTTTCAGTAGTGCCCTGTGATAGGATGAGAAGCAGCAGTCACAAACTGGAACACAGGAAGTTCCACATCAACATGAGGAAAAACATCTTTACTGTGAGGGTGATGGAGCACTGGAACAGACTGCCCGGAGAGGTTGTGGAGTCTCCTATAAAGACTTTCAAAACCCCTCTGGATATGTTCTTGTGTGGCTTGCCCTAGTTGTTCCTGCTCTGGCAGAGGGGTTGGACTTGATAATCTCTAGAGGTCCTTTCCAACCCCTGCCATTCTTTGATTCTATGATTCTAAGAAGTGGTTGAATTTCTCTTATCTAGCTAACAATTTCTTAGAATTCAAATCGTATTCTGATCTCAGAGACTATTTAGAGAAGTTTGAAAAGAAGCAGCCTTCCAGCTTTGGGGGATGTGCTTCTTAGCTCTGTGCTTTTGACTTTCCATTATTTCTTATTGTCCTGACAATAATACTATCAATATCAAGTTAAAGGAAATTCCCTGGCTGAACATGTCTTTTCACAGGCTTCTTATCTGTCTAAACATTCATCTACCCAAAGCTTAGATTCTGCCTTAAAGTTTTATAGCAGTTGTTTTTATCAGATACTTTGGAGATTTTTTTTGAACATTCTTCCCCTTCTCTGTTAAAGAAGACTGATTTTCATGTAAACTCCATAACACTGTTCATATCCCAGAGTCCCTTTGTAGCTTCAGAGTTAGCCTGGGATCTAGGGCTAAAACAAACGCTGGTAAAGGAAGAAAGGACTCTTCAACACAGAAGTAGAGCAGCTCAGTTGCTTCACCATGGGTTTAATGTCAAGTTGCACCTCAGATTTCTTCCAGAGTCTGTCCCTTTTCCACTAAAGACATCAGTAACATTATGATGCTTTTATCATTCACTTATGTGATACTGAGCATAGACACCATAGTAACTTAGGTGCCTTGTGAATTCCTTCAGCTCTGGATTGATCTCTTCTGGATTTGTATGACATGAAATGAAACCAAGTCTTTATGGTGATCAAAATGGTTGAATATTTGTCAGCCTTACACAGTAGGCACACTTTTTAACCTTTTGAAAGCAAATAAGCATATAACAAGGCCATTTGTCTAAGCAAGTGCCATTGACTCTGTCCCAGGCCTCTCCAGACCGTCATAGTGTTGGACAAGTAAGGAACAGTTTTACCGAGTAAACCCCTTTTTATAAATATATAAATATAATATTTAAAGCACAGTCATTACTGGAAAAGTATTCATAATGACCGCAAATAAATTCATTTTCTTAAGTTACAGAAAATGATTCAAGAAAATTGTAATTTAACCAACCTGACTCTGTATCACACAACTTCTTTGCTGGTACAAAATAACTTAGTTCTTTTTTACTCAGTGGAGCTATAGTAATTTGTATTTTTGGAGAATCTGGCCACATGTCTTTATTGTTCTAAGGTTAGCTATGTTGTTGAATGTCATCTACTGCAAAGATCATTTAGTGTGTACAGAAGTCAGCTCAGGGAAAACTTGTCAGATCATATTATACCCATCTGTTGTGGTAAAATACAATCAGAAATGCAGAAAGCATCTCTCTTTCAGAAAGGTGAAAGAGCAATACAGAAAAGCAGAGACATACATCTAGAAGATGTCATCTTTCCTAACCTGCATGTTTTGCTGGAATGTTATTGTTAAAAGAGTGACACATCTTTGTGTAATATAGAGATAACTGATATTTTCTTGATTTTGTTTTCCTCTCCACCCAGCATTTTAATAGAAAGTATTAAAAACATTTTATTAAAAACTCTTACTAAGAAACAGTCTGAGTAAAATTTCACTCATAGAGAAAGCATGGGTATTCTCAATATTATTCCTTAACCTCTAGCCTAGATTTGTATGTTTTAACTATGTACAATAATAATAAATGATTGCTATAGCTAAGCAGCTTAATGAAAATTTGGAATGTTGCAGTCACATGCACAAGTCACCTGTTCTAGTACAGGTATTTTTGATAGAATAGATTTACAGTTCAATTATGGATGAAATAAAGTCAAGCATTGCAAATTAGCTTCATGCAAAATTTTGCAAGCAGAGACAAAAATATCAATTATGAGTACAATACGGGGGGTGGGGGGGTCAGAAAACTGACCTCTGGGTAACATTTTCAAGAAAGTATGAAGGTAAGTGGATTGGGGTCATCTGACGGAAAGATACACTTGAATAGAAAAGCCATCATATCAGGTGTATGAATCCTCCATTTTTCATTTCTTCAACTATTATATTGATTTCTGGCCTCTCTTGAGTCTCTCTCACAAAAGGGTGAAGGGTCTTTCAAATTTTCGTAAATTCAACTTCCCACTCAAGGTATCAATGAGGTTCATATTTTCAACAGGAAAGGCAGCATGAATGCACACAGTGTGGAGTGGTTCCTTCAGAAATAAGTCAACAATGAGAAAATGTAATGGGGGAGTTGTGTACAGTCCATCAAAACTTTATGGGAAAGATAGCAGGCTCTAAGGTTGAGTGTTGCTTTGTGTCTCTCAGCTGAAGGATTCCTTTGTCTTCTGTTATTTCTGTAATCAACACTGAATTACTATGAGGAAATCAGATAACCTTCATACCAGGGCCTGGCCCCACAGTGAATATAGTTAAACAGAGATTACTTCAGTTTGCTGTAAGAAATCAGGCCCTTTCAATTTATTACTTTTCAGTATGTAAGAAATGCCTTTCTTTTTTTTTCTTCTCTGCAGCTAAACAACATTTTCCTCTGGTTCACAGAAAGGAACAACTTATCTTGGGATGACTGTAATTTTTCCTGCTTTCATTTGTCCATCCCAACCACTCAGATGAATCCTCTGCTTCTCATGGCTTAGATGGCTCAATTGCCTATGTAACTCTACAATGTGACGAAAGCAAAAATCTCTCTATTCACTTTAAAATAATAATGCATAAACAGCAATGTTCCTACAGTATCAGAGCCAAAGTAGGGGAAATTTGAAGGTGCCAAGTATCTATGTACTTTCTCATTCATAAATCAAAGCCCCAAATGGCTTAGACTCGTAATATGAAGTGTGTTTTGGTATCTCATTCACAAAGACATCCCTTTGTCTGCAAAGAAAACTTCTACAAACTCCCATTTTCAATCAAGAGCTAAGCCTCTGAAAAGAGCAAGTGTCCCTTATTTAAGGGACATTTCCTCCCATGGGCCCTACTCAATTCTGTTCTTGTCCCTCCTAAAGAAATCTTGAGTTCTTCCAAGTAGTGCCAACATTCAGAGTCTCAAGTCACATCTTTAGCAGGACTGAAGGGAAGCTGTGAAAAGCTTCCCAGCTACAAAGCAGCAGATTTGGTGCTTAAAAGGAGAAGCACGAGTCCCAAGGTTTCTTAGCAAGTGAAGACCTGATATTTTCCATCCTGCCTGAGGACAAGAAGCAATCATCTGACACCTGTTTACAGGGCATGAAATAACAACTTGGCTGTAACATTTCAGGTAAGATCCCTTCGCTGCTGAGCTTTGAAGAGCTCGGAGGGGGAAGGGCGGGAGTACAGTGCATGTGTGTATGTGTACATGTGGGTTATTTATGCTTAGGATTTGATATAACTGTATTAGCACCTGCTGAATGGAAAACTGAATTCTTCCTGCCTCGAATGACAAAGCTGCCAAAACGGTGATGAATATTTCTTTCAAGGCTGATAAAATAATCTCTCAGTGCTGGTCACCAGTGAGTCTCTGGGAAACCTTCAAATGCAATTTTTCCTGTGTAGAGTTGTACTTCTTTTGATTTTCAATGAATTGCATCAGTGTGAAACCACCCAAAGAGGACACATAAGGAAAGAAAAAGACTTAACTGAGGTATTTCTGATTAACTGTGTAGTTCAATATTGTGCTGTGAGCTGCATTATCAATTAAGCTCACCCCTTTCACAGGGACTGGAACAACTCTGGAGGGAAAGCAACTTTTGCTAAACTATATACAGATAACGAAATGACAGTGATTGATTGGGATTTGGTCTTTGACACAGGTGGGACAGAATAAACCATAGCCCACTGTGAGTCTGGATACTGGCATTTATGAACAAGTAAGATTAGAGATTTTTACCTTACTTGATTATCTCAGACATACACTTGGCACGCTTGCTCTCCTCCAGCACAATATTCACCAGGTCTCAACTTCCCTTCCCCCACAGGGAGGTGGCATTACCAGCCAAGGTCCCCCAGTGTTCATTTCCCGATGTCCATGATCTTCCCCACAACCTAGGGCAGGTGTTTACCATGAGGACAATTTGAAATGCATTGCTTACTACTCTCCCATCAATGAAGTTACCTCAGTGAATCCTCAGCCAGAACCTGTTTTAAGTGCTCTGCCCCATTTCACATAGATACAAAAAGCAGCATTCAAGAGAGAGCACAGACTGAAAGAGATGGACAACTTTCCAAATAACCTTTTCAAGAATATGAAAAGTTATATTACCTCCTCTCCGAGGTTCAGTTTAGGTTAATTATCACCAGCAGCTGCTGGCCCAAATGGTTGAGAGGAGCTGGAGGGGCCACAGCCAGAATAACCAACTGAAACAGCCAATGGGCTAATTGATACCACACTGAGCTGTGCTCCTGTATAAGGGGAGGCGTGGTCTGGGGTGGGAGAGTGTCTGGTTTTGGCCTGCTTTGACATGTAGCTTCATTGTGGCTGTAGCAGGGAACATTGGCATCTTGGACACAGGTAGATCCTTACTGGTTTTTTATTACTCACTTTATTGTTTTATTAGTATTGCTTATTTCTTCTCTCTTTGTGTTATTTTATTAAATTGCCTGAGTCTCAAACCGCATTTATTCTAGGGTGAATTAAGCCCCTGTAATACAATGGCAGAAAGATTTGGTGTTTTGTGTTTGCATATCTGGTCTTTTTTGGCAAGCTTTGTTCATTTCATCCTGCCCCACACTTCCTTCTCGGGTAGTTTATCAGATTTGATAGGAAGAATGATGGGTCTACATAAATCTGTTGCTTTATATTTCATATCACTAGTCAAGTCAATCCTTGGGGAAAATAATTGTAGAAAATTAAAAGCTAATAATGCTTGAAAGACATCTCTACGTATCTGTGTAGAGAGAGTTCAGCTACTGATCTTCTGAGCTAAATGCATGCTCTTTGGTCCAAGAGATTTATAACCACCTTAGCTCTACTTGTGCCTAATGTACTTACTTTTTAGTATATTGTCTGCTTTGGAAACCTTCAGATGAGAGCAGCCTTAGCAGCATAGGTGAATCTTTGATTTATTTTTTTTGTGGTTTTTTTAGGCTATTAGTAGAGGCACTCAAAGATACGCAGTTTTCCAATGATGTGAGCTACCACTTTAAGTTTCTTTATAGGTTATAGAACTCTGGTTGTCCCACTTGGGAATGCTTTGTCCCTGGGGTAGCATTCAGAGTAATGGAGGCACAGAGGGGTTTGATGGGATGGGGGAAGCTGCTGGCATGCTGGGCATCAGGCTGTGAATTTCCCTTTGTAGATACACACAGGTGACAGGAAAGAGGAGCTGATGGGGAAACCTTTCCTTCTCCTTGTGCAACAAGTATGTGAAATGCGCTGGGTCAGGGGGTTTGTCACCTACTGTTTGGATGGTAGGTTAATAGAAAAGCATGGCCTGGGAGCTTTTAATGGAACTGGTATGGCAAGTAGGGAAGTCAGGCTGCAGTGTGTGTAGTTTGAGTCTTCCATGGTTATCTGAAGCACTAAAGAGAGCAAAAGCCATCCCCGTGTATCTGGAGGTGGCCTTATTTCACGGTTCTGTGAGCAATGTGTGTGTTTTCTAGTTCGTCCTTATACGATGTCCCCTGAAATGTGTAGCAGCCCTGCAGCTGTCCCATCCCCATGGTGGCAGAAGTTGCTCAGAAGTTGCTTTACCCATTGCTGAGTAAAACATCTGGATTGATCAGCTGGGTGCTACTGAGTAACTGCCTCTCCAGAACCGTGGTGAAGTGCAAGGAACACAGCTCTTTGTCTCCCTCCAATGGTTACTTAATGTCAGAACTTACAGCTGGGGGTAACATCCCTGCTCCTCTTCTGCCATGGCCAAACCTTTTGGTGACTGCTCTTTTTAGCCTCTGAATCAGTAAATCAAACATTTAGATCCAGGGGTTTAGAGTTGTAACTTTGAAACCAATCTGGAAAAGGTGGATTTATATGCTCTAGTGCTTTAGTACAGGGTGTTTAGTTGCCTGAGCTGAGATGTGGGCTAAAAGAGACCTCCAGCCTCCCTCTCTGAACCATAGTCACATAACATAAGGTCTTTTCCCCTTCATAAACTCATCTAGAAATCAAAGCTGGTGAATACATCTGGGACACATGAATTTCTACATTTCTTCTTTAATGATAGAAAGCATGTGGGATTTGCAATTTTCAGTAGCACGAAGGAGCTGGCTTTTAGCTCTCATCAGAGAGATATTAAACAGTACAGCTCTCCTTGTGTCCCACTGTGGTACCAGAACCATCCTTCAGCACACTTTCCTATCACTACTGATACCTGCAGCACCCTTGGGCTTCAGGAAGGTTTGGGGCTCTGTTGCCTGACCTTTGCATGTGGGTGATCTGACATGATCACAGCCACAGGCAGAAACAGAGGTTTGCTGTGGTTCTGGCTGTTCTGAACTAGAGATGGGCAGATCATCAGTCAGTGCAAATGCAGAGGCACTGTGAGAGCAACAGAGCACTGCTGGGAGTGAGGGGCTGGTCTCTAGCTCAGTTTCTGACTTACATGAGCAGGTCACATCTTAGGTCAAAGTACTGTCCACACAGAGAGGAAAAAACTGTGTTATCAAAAGACATACCTGAAAGATACCTTCAGAAAAAAAGGTTGTAAGATAAGAAGTTTTGCCTGGAGGTAGCCTTCAGTTTCTGTAGCCAGTATCCCCATGTTCTGACTTCCTCTCTGGAGCTCAAGTGGGTGGCTGGGGGAAGAGGAGAGGAGAAGGGAATTGGCTACGTCTCAAGGCCACAGCTCATCTTGACCTCATACCCTAAATTCCCAGGAAGTTGCTATACCATCTCTGTCCAGAGGGGAGTAAATGTCATCATTAATATGTTGCAGACAGGAAGTTAAGGCAATAACATAAAAGGTGTCAGCAGAGCCGAGAGGGGAAGCCAGTGCTTGTGGAGTGTAAACCTAGCACTGACCCCACACCCATGCTAGCACTGACCCAACAATTCCTCTTACCAAGGGTCTTGTTCCTGTCATCTGTGACTCACACAGCACCTTTGAGGCTGTAATTGCATTGGTGATGAAGGATGCAAAGCTGCATGGTGCAGAAAAAAAAGTCATGAATGTGCAATGGATCCTTCAGCTGTGGTGGCTGTTAGGGAGGAAAAAAGGGAAGCTCAAGGCAAGATGATGAAGCATATACTTTATTATCATTTTCCACATTTCTATGAGGAAAAAACTCATAGTATAGCTGAAGAAACTCCTCCCAAAAAATTGCTGGTATCCCTAGTCATTCATGTGTAATTATAAAGCTGTGCTTCAATCACAAGTTTGTTTCTTAAAGAAACATACATATATGTATTTATATATATAAGATGTCAGCAAAACTCAGCTGTTTATTAATTTTGATGGCTTCTCCAAGGATAACCTATAGCCATTGCATAGTACATATAAGAAGGCAACACAATTACAGAGCTATACAAGATTAGCAAGCAATAAACTACACCAAGGTCTGTCTCTGCTATCTCTGTCCTGTGGTGATCTTAGAAACTTGCGTTCTACTTAACTATTACAGGCAATGGAGATGGGAAATGGTGTAACTAGGAACAGAAAGTTCAGGTACCAGCAAAGGTTAGCTGTTCCAAAACTATCTGATAGTTTGATGGCCATTTGAGGGACAAGCCGTGAATATTGCCAAACACAAAGGCATGACCAAGAACAAAACCCAGGAATCTTTCCCCACTAGAAACTCATCCTTTAAGGAGAAGACATTAAGAAATAGGAACTACAAGTTGATATGCTTGTTTTCTTTCAATTCTTCTGAAATCAAACTCCTTGACAGGAGATTGCTGTTTTATTTACCTCTTTGGTGACAGGCCTGTTGAATCCAGACACAGGGTATGCTCGGAGAAAGTCAGAATGTAAATTCTCTCCCAGACCAGACTAGCAGACAAAGAAATAATCCATGAAGTGACCCATATCCTTACTCCAGCCTGAGTTGCAAATTGTTCTTTGCTTGTCTCTTCATTGTCAGAATGAAAAGACTCTTAACTACTCTATTGCACAGCTGGCAGAGCAGTAGAGCTCCGCAGGTAGAGAACTTCTCAAGGCACCAATCCCAAAGCTGCTTCTTTACCCCACCCCAATCTTCTAATCTCCTATCTAAATCCTAATTAAATGATGTGTCCAAAGGGAGATGAATAACAAAAATTACAAGGACACAATTAAAAGCTTAGTCTGTGCTTGCAGTTGCAGTCATAATTTACACTTCTGGAGCAACGTTTATCTACAGTGGGACAATAATGTTCTGCAACTCTAACTGATGCCAAGAAAACTTTGATCAGCTCCCATTGGGATAACTTAACTTTGCAAAGAGCTGTTATGACAACAAACATTTGTTTTTACTGCACCATTGGCAAAGGACACTAAAGAGTTATTGCGGCTGATTGATTTCTCTTGTGGTTTTGTCAGTCAGATTTGTTTATTCTTAGCACCCTGTTCTAAGCAAAGACTGCTTTGAAGGATTTAAATTAGCAACAAGAATGTGATTCAGATATCTGTGTGGACAGCACTACCATGACCACCAAATTTTTGTCCTAACCTATCATTACAGAGTTAGATGTTACAACCACATATTGGCTGTTACAAATTCAGTTCACAATGGTTTCTGATTGGTAAAACCATGGCTATTTACATCGTCTGAAAGGAGGTGAAAAACCTTGATGCTTTTTTTTTTTTTCTTTGTCAGTGAGCAGCAGAACCTTTAATGCATTCTGGTAAGATGATTTTTACTGAGTTACTCTGAGATGAAGCAAAATTTATTTCAGACACTAAGATCTCTCAACCAACTCTTGTGATCAAAAAATCCCTTTCTATTCCAGCTTTGGATAACATCACTGCATTGTTCTGAGGTTGCTACATCACTGATCAGGTCTTCACCTATCTTATTCAAAATAAGATACAGGAAAGCTATTATAGCCAGAGCTCACAGTGCCCAGCACTGCAGCTCTTACTGTAGAGACTTGGGAATTCAACAGGAGAAATGTCTCTGACCATAGTGCTGGCTAAGATGGCAGTCATCTTATGGTAATGATTCATCACTTAAAAGAAGTGATAGAGACTTTATTCCCATTGGAAAATGCAGATTTGTTATATGCAAATCACTTCATTGAAACATGCTGCCTCTAACTTTAGAACTGGAAAAGCTTTAAAAAGTTTTAAAAAAAAGTGAAAATGGGATCAAAACATTCTATTTCAAACATTTAAAGCAGAAAGATTTGATCTTCCATTTCTTTTGGTTTCTGTTTATATATTTATAGAAAAATATATACCAAGTCTGAATGAAAAGTTCGGCCCCTGTCAAAAGGAATGTCTCCTACCTCTAGATTTTTCCATCATGATTTAAGTGGAAAGACTTCTTGGCTTTTTACATTTTTATTCATGAGAAACCCACTTGAACT
>JAAGNO010029232.1:132947-155251 GCA_033439905.1 Ceryle rudis
ATTAATCTTTGCCATGGTCAGAAACCTGTGTTGTTACAGGTTTGTAACTCTAGTAACACAAAAGAGGAATTACAGAATCTCCATATTTTCATTCATAATCATTTGTGGTTTCTCAAAGCACTACTGATAGAGTAGGTTGAAGAACAGTAACTTTTTTCAAAGGAGTACTTGCAATTTTAAAAATTGTTCCAGAATGGAATCTGGGAAATGTAGTAGCCATTAATTCACTCAGATATTCTCTGGATTTGTAAAGATATAATTTTTATTCTTTTTTTTTTTATTGTGGTAAGGAGAATGAAGAGCAATATGGTATGCATTTTTCCCCCGTGATTCTTCCACTTCTCCTGTCATCTTCCATCTTGCCCCTGAAAACAAAGAAAAGGAGATAGAGGATATGCAAAGACAGCATTGAGAGAAAAAAATAGTATTCCTTGGAAGGTTTCCATCTAGGGAAAAAGGCTATTTTGGGGATTGGTGGGAGAAAGCCCTAAAAATGCTAAATGAGTAATTCATAATTTGACATTTAAGATTTTTATGCCTGGTGCTGTAGGGTAAACACTCAATGCTTTGGAAACTTTTGTCAAGCATAAATCTTAAATTAGTAAGATAAAAAGGTCATGTATAGATTTAAGTAGAAGTGTTAGAGACCATTGAAATGGTGATGATTTGATTTTTAGGTTATAATAGTACTGTGACCTACACATGAAAAATTAGGAACAGAGATTTATTATCAGTTTTTGACTGTAAAAAGGTTATAACTTGCTTAGTGAAGGTGGAGGTCAGTGTTAAGGCAGTTTGTAGGATATTAAATTAAGAAAACAATCACTGTAAGGTCAATGTGAAAGATCTTTTCAGCCTGGAATTGTATAGAAAGAGGCAGAATGAGAAGCTAAGTAGATGAAAAAGAAATAAAGTTTATGAAATGCCGTGAGAAAAACGTAAGAGAAAACAGTGTGAGGACAGACTGAGGGACATGAAAACTTCCATTCTTGAGTGCAGCTGTTGCTTTACTTGGTGATCACACTCCACAGGTTTCTCAAAAAATTGTGGTTGGGGTTTGTTAGCCTCAGAAATGCAATTTTCAGTAATGGGAATGCATTAGGAAAGAACTACGTGTAATGAATAGAAGGAAACACTTCCAGATGGTGAAATTAATTAGAAAGTGAAACATGAATGTGGGGAATTTATAGGACCCTCATAGCAAAGGTCACTGAACATAGGACTGAATGAAGCATGGCAGTTTTCTAATGAGGGATTCTTTATGGCCAGCTATAGTTTGCTCTGTTATTCCTGAAGAATGAGTTTTTCTTTTAGGGGTGAAAATCTACGTAGAGTTCATGTCAATAGTCTATTTCTACCATCACTACCCAGTTTCACTGAAGGTCCCATTTTCTTTATGTAGCAACATGTAGATGGTTCAAATAATTTATACACCACAGGTGATACATAAGCATACATTAAATGCAAGACAGGAGAAAGGACTTGACTACTTTGTATGTATATCAGGATGTTTTCAATTGCCAATCATTAGATTCCTGAAAAATGAGGAGAAGTTAGATGTTAGTCTCCAAAAGATCGGCAAGACTTTTCTTTGACTTATCCTATAGCAGTGTCAGTGATTTTCCTGCAGGTTGACCTGGAGCGTGACCACAGGACATGATTTATTAAGAAACTTGTTCTTGATGCATATATACGTAGGAGGTGAAAAGTATCTGAGTGAGGTGAGGTGTTTTAACACGAATGCGATGCTTTTCTCATCCTTCAGTTAAGCTCATAATAAGCCTCAGGCCAACACTGCCTCAAGTGAGAATGATATACAAAGTCTTCTGATGGCAAATGACACTGCACTAATGCACTGCATTATTTACATTCCAGGGGGTAGAAGAGGGATTTAGAACAGCAAAAGATGTTCATGGATTAAGCGGATATCCATCCCTTTAAGTACGCTATGTTTACAGGGACTTCTGGGAATGCTTCTGAAATACAGTGATTTCCAGCATTTGTTTTCTGCACAAGTAATGTTTCTTACTAAAAACCCACACACAAAGAGATGAGCTACACCATGAACTTTAAGTGAAGAGTAAATATTTCTCCACAACTAGAAACAAAGTTTTTTGGGAAGAATCTAATGATCCTGGGAAAAAAATCAATCATTTCAATTTAGTTTCAACATGCACCACCTTTATTGTATATTGATTTTCTACCTTCACAATCAGCTTCACACCAGAAAGTGAGATAGGATGGTGACCCATGTTCTTGCTTTACCACTATCAGCTTTTACAAAAATCCATGCTGTGCCACATCACTGAATCAAATGTTGTCTATACGCGCTTACCAGAGAATCTTTATAACTAAAAAATAACACACTTGATAACTTATTTCTAGTGAAAATTTGTCTTTAGACCGTTGCGGTGAATACAGTAGTGGCAGTGTTACACTTCTTGGTGAAAGGGTTGATTTTGCAGCATGAGAGGGTGACAGAACATACAGTGCTTCTCTTTCCTGAGAATCTGTCATTGGTGAAATTGGAATTATGAGTGGGTTCTGTTCTGCTAAAAAGCTGAAAGAGCTAATCAAAACAGGTCCTTGTGATCATCAGTATCAACATATGCATTCAGTATTTTGATTTTTTTAAGTGGGATTTTTTTCCAGCTATTCACTCCTGTTCTGCATCCTTCCTCTCCATTTGCACAGGCTGGACAAGTGTTTTAGTCTTTCCTCACCAGAGGGTTTTCATTAAAGAAAGGCATGTTTCTTACTCAATCTGGAAACTAAGTAAAACCCTTTACACGGTAAGGAGGGGTCTGAATCCCAAACAGAGCTTTCCTCCAAAGTCAAGGTTGCTTTAATCTGGGACCTGTATTTTCCCTGCCAATATCTTCAACAGATGCAAAACAGATTTTGAAGAAATACTTAGTGGGAGCAGCGTTACTTCTTGCTGGTTTGTAGATTTAGTCTGTTCAAACCAAAATTCTTTACCCAGGCAGGCAGGTATAAACCTAGCATGGCAAGAGGTCACCAGCCATCTCGCAGCCAAAATGCTGTCTCTGGAGCTGATACAATAGAGCACTTTAATATTGCAGGCACTATGGGCAGACAAACTTTTGCCTCCAGAAGGAAACATTGTCTGCTGCACATTGGAGTACATTTTAAAATGTGTAAGTTACAATAGAAAAAAAAAATGTATTTCACATACACTTAAAAAAACCGCAACTTCATGGTCAGTATTTTATCATCAGAGACAGTATGGAAAGGGAAGCAATTAACAAACAATTAATAAAAATGTAAGGCAGAAAAGAGAGTTTTAAGCAAGGTGGTAGCCAGCAATACACCTGGAGGGATGCAAGGGTGCTCCTTGAAAGAATCTGACTGCTATTGAATTGTGACTAGAACTGAGAAGTTAAAGCTAAGATGTGGTACAGGAATTGTGCAGGATGCCCGTAGTTACATGAAAAAAAACCCCACTAAAATTGCTTTTGATGCCCATAGCAAAGGACCTAGAAAAAGCCAAGGACAACTCCTCTGCCCTTAGTCAAGTTCTAACAATAACATGAATCAGTTCATAAAAGTTGGCTTGGTTATCAGCTATCATTTCTTTTCAGCTGCAGTGCACAGATATAAGACTAGTCTAGGTACTCTTTACAACTGTTGTACACCAGTTTTTTTCATGAACTGACATATGAGTAGAGTGAAAATGGGAAAAATTAGCTAGTGCAGCTTGGTTTGGTACACAACTGCCTGAGGACACAGTGTCTGAGTGTCTGATTCCTAAGTTGATAATCAACCTGCTGATTATATAACTGCTTGCCAGGTTTTAATAGTATTTTGAAGCAGTTACTGCAATAAAAAAAACCCCCACAACCCAAACTTGCACCAAATAAACAAAAAAGATCCAACACAGAATTCTCTAGCAAGCAGTTCCATGCAGAGCAGTAAATCTGTGCTGCATTTTTGCAGGACTTGACTACAAGATTTGTTGATGTCATGCTGAAAATCAGATAATCCATTCATTATTTATTGCTATTTGGCACAGTGAAAGGTTTCTATCAGCCACGTAATAAAACTGCTAAATTAGTGGACATATGTGAGACTTTGGCAAAGATTTACTTGCTTTATGCTCTTAGCAAACTTTCTTACTGTTTTCCCAAGCTCAATGTTTTCCTCCTAAGTGATCATGACAGAGGTTACTCTTATTGCTAAGAGGTTTGTGCCTTGTAAATCACTTCTTTATGGGGAGTACTCTACAGCCTTCTCAAAATCTCCAACAAACTTTCTCCTAACCAGAACAGCAACACTTTGGGAGCCAGGTTAGTTTTCTGCCATTATTCCTCTCCTATCACAATGGCTTTTGAGTATTAAAAGTCAAATGAAGAAGAAACACAAAACCTATCTAAAACTATTGAATTTTAAATATATTTGTATTTTAGGTACCTACAACATGGTTGTTGAAAACTGAGACTGACAATATTAACTCCTCCAAAGGTGGATGATTAAAAGTGGCTACAAGTAATCTCCATACAAGAGCACACCAGGATTGGAAAAAGCATAAGAACTAAGATGTGCAGATACGTAATGTAACTAATTGTCTAATGCAAAGTAAACTTGGTATTTCCACACTCATTTCTGAGGATATGAAAGTGATACGTGTTCAAGTATATTAAAGCATCATGAATTATAACTATTAAAAAATACTAAAACCAGATATAGTTTACAGTATTTATTACACATACCTAATATAGACAGATTTCATGGCTGATGAGAAGATTTTTCACTGTAGCTCTGAGTTTGTTAGAGCGTAAACAGCTTGAGAATGAAGAATAAAGGATGGAAAGAAGACTTGCAAACATGAAAAAATGAAATGAAGCTGACCAAAAGCAAATAAAAGTTTGGGGTAAATGTCAAAGTTTCTATCCTATCAAGCATATAAAACACATTTGCCCCAGGGCCTCTCTATTTGTGAGACAGACACTTGTGTAGCTGCAGATTTTGGAAGTGTTACAGCCTGGGGTAAAATCTTCCAGTAGGACAAACAATCACTGAGCAATTCTCTTTAAGGTTTGCCAGTCAGACAGATATGCTTTCAGCAGTATGTACCCAGATCTCTAACTTACCTGTGGTTGTTTCTAGCTCTTCAGCTTTATAGTTTTCCTTTTAGCAGCTGGACTTCTCTCATTTGAATTTCAGCCTAATTAGGCTATAAGATTTTGGCAAGGTCTGTCCATTCCTATTACTGCAAATGGGCCTCTGTGTATTGCAGAAGCCTGTCCAAGTCAAAGAAAGGAATATTTGCTGTACTTTCTTTACTGGAAATTTTACAGGCTTCTACATAATCTTAAATTTGGCTAAGCCCCTACCCTCTTAGACTGAAATCCACCGGTCAGTCTTATGTTTCTGGAATTCTTGTTGAGCAATTGTCTCGATCATTTTTAAAACTGTTTGGGTGGGTTTTTTTTGTTGTTTTTGTTTGTTTGTTTGTTTGTTTTTTTCCTCCTGAGAAAACCACAATCTGAATGGTTTCAGAACCATTTAGTACAGCTGAAAAGTAGAACATGGGTGATGATGGATGGTCCATAATACTGACCTAGGTGTACCAGCAGCACGTTCTGCAGGCTTTGGATCAAATTTGTGACAAAATTATCTTTGGACACTGAAGAAAATTGAAGGTGGATAAATGTGCATTGTAGCAACAAAATGTCAACAGGGAGACAGGATGTGTCTTCCCTACTTATCAGGGAAGGTTCTTTCCTGAGGAAAAGCCTATTTCTCAAAATAAAGAAATACCAGTCAATCAAATGAGAATGTAAACACTATTATGTGGCCTTTGATAAAAAACCTAATTATTAGGTATTCAGAACAGGATACTGAGATTTACCTAAAACGAAAACCATGCAAAAATTCCAACAGCTTTGAGCCTTACACAAATAGACGTGTTTTTCTTCACAGAAAAGAATGAGACTAAGCTTCTTTTCAACATGAATGCAAGTGTTAGCCAAATAAAAAATATCTTTTGCATAATTTATTATATTACATTATTAGTCATTAATATTATTCTGATTTTGTAAAACAATCAACTTTCATTTACCCAAGTGAGTGTCTAATAAATCAAGTGTATAGTATCTCAGAGTGCATGCCTTTGCTTAGTAACATGGGGTTTTTTAGTAGTGTGTGTTAACCACAGTAGCCTGAATCTGTCTGTTAGCCACTTTATCCTATCCAAGATTGCAGCACTCCACCCCATTACAACCCTGCCTCATTAACCTGCCACATTTGCATATAAAGGAACCCATCAATTGATGAAGCTCAAAATAAGAATCATGTTTTCATGATAGATAATTCAGAGCAAGTATTTATGTACAGTCAGAGGGAATACAGACAGAGTACCCAAGAGAGAGTGTTTTGGAATAGCTGTAACTTGATTATTAAAAAAAAAAAAATTTAACGGGTATAGAAGAAAAGCCACAAAGGCTAGAGTTTCTTTATGCATAAACAAACATTGGCAGCCTTGATGATAATGAATGGCCTTATATGCATTCTGTTTAACAGGTGGTATTTCATACTCAGACTTCATCAGTGGGATAATTTTCTTGTTAAGTAAAAAACATATCTTACCAACTAACTGCTACTTCCATGCATAACTGGCTTAGGAGGCTAAGCATCAGGGGTGATATCCTGGCACTATCAATGCCAATACACATTTACTCAGTATAGTATACGAGAAAAGTTGTCATGGGCTGCATTAAGGAAAGCTTCCAAGAGGACAGTCTCTTACATGCCCAGGTAGGTGTTGAGCAGCAGCCTAATCTAGTGATGCAGGTGGCCAAGTCTTCATCTAAGCACACTGTCTTTTAACTGTCTGGAATTAGAAGAAATACAGAACAATTTTTAAAGTCATTTGCAGTGTAACGCCATCTCTAAGTTTAAACTAAAACTCATAAATATTTGTTGACAAACATGTAGAAAAAGAGTCAGTCTCTTTCCCAGAAAGTTTACTGTCTGAATATGCAGGAAAATGGATCAGAAAAAATATTTGGTCTTTTTTGCAGATGCAAGAAATAATGTGGAAACCTGAAGCTAGATCTGCTGAATGCTCATCTTATCTTATAAGAGCAGAACATTCTTTTCTTAATGACTATACTACTTAAGTGATGTACTTTGATTGAAATGATTGTATCGGGTGCAGACTCAGACTCAAAAGCTTTGCAGAGCTAAGAGCTAAAATGTTACCGTTAAGCTAAAAGTTACTGTTTAGAGCAAAAATGGTAAGCTGTTTAACCAAAAGGATCACCCATCTACTTGTCTCCAAGTTTCAGATGTCTCAAACCATTATCCTAAGAAGAGAGATCTGCTTTTGTAAGTACCGATTTTAAATAAATATTCACAGCTTTTGAAAAAGACTATCAGGAGGAAACATTCTTATCATGTTATGTTGCTTTGCTGGCTGCTCTCTGACAAGCAATAACATCATGCTTGAAAAGCTCAGTGATCCCCCAAACACCTAGATAATCCCATGAGCTGTTTGCAACAGGCCACATGATCCTCCCACACTGGTAGCTGGCATTCATAAAGGTCTTGGAAATGCAGCAGCCAGCATGCGGTGCTCCTGATATGAAAGTCCCTTCTCCTTTAATACCTCCCCTTGTCACAACACACACCCACCCAGCTTTGTTCAAAAGATCTTCTGTTGTAGAAAAATTGAAGTCACCAATCTCAACAGTTGCTAATAAAACTGCTTGGATGGACTTGCCAGAACAACCAGTTGCTTCTATTATCCATCACTGAGCTCATTGGTTTTAGATAATCTTCTGTGTTAAAACTGCTGATGAAAACTCAGCAGTTGCCAGGAAACAAGCATTTAGGAGAAAGTTCAGTAGGTTTATGCCATTTTATGTTGGTTTATGCCATTTAAAAATAAGGGGAAATTTGTACAGAACCATGTATATGTAGCAGAAATGCCCAAGACTGCAGAAATGGCACATGGTCACATCGTGGTGTGTGCCTTATCAGCAGTTTTGTCAGAGACTGCATTTCTTTATTCTTTGAAGAGGAACATGGAGAAACACTTATTTCCAAGGGTATTAGGAGGAAGGGTGATTCAATTTGACATAAATAGGTAGAATAAAATCAGAGATTGTTCATTAGTACGGTGACCATTAGCAGAAATCAATTACTGCCCAGTCTGCATTTTCATTGCAAGCTTGTCTAATCCTAGTAATGGGAAAGAGACTGGAAAACTAAGTGCCTCTGCTGATTTGAAACCCAAGAGTGTAAAGTAATTGAAAATAAACAAATACTATAATTAGCTGGCTTGGGTTTTTTTTGGTTTGTTGTTTGGTTGGGTTTTTCCCTAGCCCAAAACTTAAACATTGGTTTACTAGTTTGGCTGAAACTTCAGTGAGAAGTTAGGAGGGAAAAGAAAAAAAGTAAAATCAGAGGATGGTGTAAGCCTCTTCTTAGTGGAAGTCAGTCATGAATTAACAGGTCACTATTGTATTGACAATAGCCTTCCTACACGACAGAATTACATCCAGTTTCTTTGTATTCTGCCCAAAATTGGAGCTATACAATATTTAAGCAGATTTCTTTTAGTTTTTTTGACTGACACAGAAAGCAGGTGAGAAGAAAAATGTCGAGGGAATGTTAAATTTCATCATGAATAAGTGTTAACTTCTAAAGAGAAGTTATTAGTTTTGCTTTCCTTACCACTGATGAAGTGAATGCTTTTTGCTTTATCTTTTATGTTACCTTTCCAGACCAAACACTTCATGGGACAGAGACAGAAGAGGTTATATTAAGCAAACTGCCTATCGCTTCTAAGCAACACACATAAATTGTAAAAGGAAAGCTAGACTTTTGCTTGCTTTGCTCCTCTTCACATTGTCAGAAATGAAATTTTGATTATCATGTAAATGGAAAACTTTTAAACCAAATGAAGATTAATTGAATGCTTTTTTATGTTGGTAGTAAAGAAAACAGCAGATTTTTACACCTACTTATATATCATTCTTTCTTTTTACATACACATATACACATACAAGCGCAGATTTTTTCTGCTTTGTCCTTAGTCAGGTAAAGGGATATAGCTTCTGCCTCTCACCCTGTTTTGTACTATATCCATCATGACCTGTACTTTACAGAATGGAGAAAGCCACAACTTCATCACTTGTTTTACCAATGCTACAAAAGCAACTGATATACTGCAGTCCCAAAGGCACAAAGGTCATTTCAGCACTTTCCAACAGAGTAGTTAATAACAGCGAATGCTCCCCCAGTTCCCTTCATTTTCAGGAGACTACAGATAATCTCCCTGAGCTGTCCAATCAATACGTCCTGCTCCATAGTGCCAGCTCCACACCAAACAAGGTATGTATGACCAGCATGGTTCTAGGAGCTTATTGCCAACTTCAAACTAGGAAAGTCTAATTAACTCATCTCTGAGACCACAATGTAAATTAGGGACTGGCTTGGTTTGACTCTACAGGATGTTCTCACAGCTGTCTCCCCCTTCACAATCTGTTTCACCTCAGAACAAGAGAAGTGCAAGGCTAGCCAGTGTGTGTACTGAATTATGCATTCAAACTGCTTCTGCTGAAACTCCTAAAAAAATCTTAATGGCTTAATTAAGACAGAAACTGCACAATGCATCTCCTTAAATCTTAACTTCCAGAACACTCTCTTTTTGAATAGACCAGCAGTGTTACAGTAAGTCTAGAGCATAACTAAGATGACAGGAAATTTTCTGACGTAATAACTTCTTACTTTCCCGTTTATATCATAGGAGACCATACAAATCACCCATTAGGATAAAAGTAATACCAGTGTGTCCCCATGTGTGTGGGGGGTAGGAGAACGGGCTTTAGCTAAAATCTGTGGTCCCCCACAGGTCTTACTGCCTTGCTTAAAAAAGTGGTCGAGGTCCTGCTCGTTAGAGAGGTAACAGCCATTTCAAGAAAACAGTGTGAGATCTTGGTTTCAAAACAGACTTACAAGTCAGGAACTCAAGACAGCACAACTCCCTAGATTATTCTCCTCTTTTTTCACACATAATTAAGAATTTTCATTTTCTTTGTTTTTTGCAATACTAATGATCTAGTTATGTATCATTATGTTACTGCAGACACAAGAATATGACTGTCTTATGCCTCTGCATGTGCTGGAACTGAATCATTCCAAAATTAGAAACATATTTTTGTTTTGTTCAAAACCTTAAATTTGTATATTTATGTAAAATTTGCTCTCTACAATAGATCTACTAGATGCTGTGTTTCTTTGGCTGTTCATATTTGGTGAAAGGTAGGGAAGGAATGTAAATAGTTAAACTTTTTTTCACTGAGATAAAATGTATATTCAGAATTTTCATTTTGTCGCTATCACTCCCTCCCTACTAACACTTATCTATGCCAGGAAAAAAAAAAAGAAACCCAAAATTCAACAGTTTTCTGTTCTTTATATGGCATATCATACACTTATGTGTGTTCATAGCACATATACGCGACTTGTATATTGTGTAACAATGACAGCTGTAACTGGTATGAGAGTGTGAGCTCCATCGTGGTCCATCACTTAGCAGTGATAATGAAGCAGTCCTAACATACATCTGTCTGTCTTGGCATCAGATCTGAAGGTTGCCTCATTCCCGGCAAGTCTCAAGGGAAGAAAGTGAGACCACAAAGGAGTCAGCACTTTGCAGTTCAAGAAGGGGTGTCTGCAAAGTGATGCCTTGTTCAGGTCAGGCTCTGCCTGAGCAGGTGATCCTGCTCTGGCAGGGGGTTGGACTAGATGACTTTCGAGGTCCCTTCCAGCCCTTAACATTCTATGATTCTATGATTCTATGAATTATCAGTATAAATGAAACAGAGAATAGGGAACAAAGACAGGGTATTTAATAATTTCAAAGCTTTACTACAGTCAAGTCCTGAAATGAAAATGACCTCTGAGTAATGTGTCTTTACCCTGCACCAAAGCAAAATTTTGGATCTGAACCGTCCTGAACTCAGGGTCTTCCCTAAAACAGGATGTTAATTTCAGATGGTTTGGAACACCTTAGGGTGGTAGATTAAGAAAGTATTTCTGTGGTAGGAGAAGATCCATGAATGCAGTCACCCCTTCCTGACAACTGCAGGTAATGGGACTTTTCCAGGAAAGTATTTATCATCATCATCTGGCTGCTATTCTGGTCCCAGCTGTGCTATTGCAGCTGCTGTAATAAAATGTGAATAGATTTGGGGAAGATTTTTATTCCATAATATTGTATTCCAGCTCCAGTCTTCAGTGTCAGTATTTAAAGTAGTATCTAGCTGCAACCCTGATGTTCATTTTATGACAGCACAGCAAGTTACCACCCATAAGCTGACTGCAGATAACTTAACTTACCCCTAGGGTCTCATAAAATTCAGTTGTTTCATGAAGGTTGCTTATACTTTTAAGAATTTAACTGTACAATAATAAGCACAAGTGTTTGTTTGCTGATGCTCAACTGAGGATAACGTGGAAGTAAGATGTTATTTCACCATATCTAAACTTGATCATTGAAAACCTTCCTTCAGATTCTACTTTTGACCATTGACAAAAACAGGATACTGAGCTGGAGGTGTCTTTGGTTCGTATAGTTTGAATACAAAGAGCAGTCAAGTCATTGGCTAAAATTACAGGCATGTACCCTAACAAAGAAAGGAACTAAGACCACTTGTGAAAGGGAATGTTCACTAAGAAGGAAAAAATTGCAAATATAAATTATTTTAAAGTTACTAATTAACCATCTGCTGATCCACCTTAGCATTTCCACTTCTTTTTTTGCTATAGGTCAGCCCTTGTCTAGAGATCTCATTCAATGCCTCACATTTGCGACGCTGTTGCAGAGAGCACTGCACTGATCTCTCAGTCCTGCCAGTTGGAGCACAGGATTTATTCTGTGCAAACAGATGGGTTAGAGATTTGTTGGGCTTCAATGAAACTGCTATTGCTATGCTGTAACAGCCTCAGTTAAATAAGCATTAAAGCAAATGGCTGTATTCTAGAGATGAAGATAGGGAAGGCAGTCATTTAACACTGATTAAGAAGAAGTCTCTTCTCCCAAACACTTACCTCCCTCTATATTCTACTTGCTAAACCTAGCACAGAAATCCTAAGAAAGTCTTTTGGCCTCTATGGGGACTTTACTGGCCTACATATAAAGTATAGTCTGTGATTTGAAACTCTTCTGTGAAAGGTTCTGACTCTCAGTCTCTAGCTAACTCTTTTGCCATCTTTCTGAGATCTCTTCACCTCAAATGTTTAGCTTAAACCAGTCAGGGCACTCATTACACAAATATTGGACTTATCCTATGCAGGAACAGTATACAGATTCTTTGACCTGTACATGATACCATTATATGAAATAGGGGTCCATGTCAACTAAAGAATTTTCTCCGTATTTCTTAATGGGATAATGTAGTTGCTGTTTAAAAGGCTTCAACTTTGTCTTTAGAGATGCTTCAAGTTTTTCAGTTCTAAATGCTCTAAGACTCCCAGGCTGAGTGGCCTGGCTGAGATACTCAATCAGACTCAATCCCTTCATGTTTAAATTCATTCCCTATAATTCTAAAAATCCACCAACATTCATCTAAATAGGAAAAACAATAAAATCCTCCTCCATAATTTTTATCAGCTAACAAGGCCATGCTATCTGGGCATTTGCAACAAAATGTTGTTCCCCCATTTATTTCTTATCAGGTCAGCTTCCAGAGGATTTGTATTAAACAGCCAAGAGGAATCCTTGGTGCTAGCGACTGTATACATGCAGACTGTCATCATGGAGAATTTGCTAGTATGCCACAAAAGACTACTGGAGACAGTTTCAGCTCTTTCATATCTGGACACTGAGGTTAAACAAACTGACCTTTCTATATTCCTGACATCACCCATGAGTTTAGGGCAACATTCAGTTTGAAAACTACTTCTTAACCAGTTTGTATTAACAAACTAGGTGGACACGTTTTTTTTTTAAACCAGGTAGAAGAGCTCCCTTTTAGAGGCAATTGCTACCATATAAGCTTGTTCCTGGCAGGGAAAAAAAAATCAGGAGGAGAAGCAGGCAGACACTCTCTGAGAGTCCTGGCTACTTATGGAGTGGTCCAATGGACATCTCTGAGGTGATGGTAGGGACAGCATTTGCCATGGCTTCTGATTCCTGGGGAGGTGTATGGAGGTGCAGTGTGCAGGTAGAACAAGAAACATTGTATTTCCCTTTCAATGTTTATTTCTATTTAAAAAGAAGGGAGGGGAAGAGGGAATTATAAGTTGTATGTTATGTGCTAGATTTAGAAATTTTATAATTGGAGTGAGCAATTATCAAAATGAAGAAGGGTTGGCAGCCCATAACACCTGCTTTTCTTAGTTAGAAATACATTCAGTAGGGAAAAAAAACACCTTGGTGCATGCGTCTGTCCCATATTCTGCCATATAAACTTCATATTCCTTATGTAGCAACAAGCAGAATGTTAATTTGATTCTTACTCTAGCTTTAAGTCTTGTGTTTTAAGAAAAACCTATGTTGATAGCTCCCTGGCTGAACTCAGCTGCTTATTTTTTTGTACAGTGAAGTCTCATAGAGGTGCTGGCATTTCAGAGGAAATTTAACTTACCAGGGGTGCATTTCATCTTTCTGTTATTTCATCTCACCATTGCCTTACTGGATTCCATCTTCCACACTCTCTCTCCCTTTTTGTCTTCTCACTGTGGCCGTCTTTTGCTCCATTTTTCATCCACATGCTGATCATTATATGATTTTGGTTTTGCTTGTCCAAAAAACCCAATTGCAATGACCCCAACATCCCATAAGTAAAGTCATCAATATAGGTTTGGAATGAAAGCACTATTGACTGCCAGCACTTCTATAATTCCTAGCAATCAACTCCAGTCTCTTCTCTCTTAATGATAGATGAATAAACCATTTGACTTCACTTTTCCAATCTATACAGAGGCCTTCACCATCCTTTATAATTCAAATTCAAGACAATTAGGACTTGATTAAATCCTATCATCTCTCAGGTCTCTTATCCGAGTAATGGCTTCTTGGAGAAGCCAACTAATTTTGCAACTTCTCCCATTCACTCCCTCTCTGTTCTGGTGCATGTGCATTTCTGGCTCTAAGCATGAGTTCAAATTAAATGTACTTGACATCCAAAATAATTAAGGAGATGATTTCAGACCTTTAACATGGAAGCTGTGCTTTTATTAGCAGTTTGGCTAGAAAAAAATTATATATGTACTTATATGTACATATACATTTACATTCATATTTGCATTTGTATTTATATTTGTATTTATATATTCACTGTACTTATAGGCATATATATATGTAATACAAATCCATAGGTCTCCATTTTGTGTTGGTTCACATCTCTACACTGGCTTCATGCATGTAAACTAATTTCCCTGAGAAAATGAAATAGAAACCCTGACCAAATATGTTCCATACCTACTAAGTTATGTCCCAAACTATGTGGCAGAACCACCATGAGTACCTAATACGCGTACACCTTTAAAACTGTTGGTTGAGATTTCCCACACCCTGATGACACATGCTTTATAAAAGACTACGTACAGGAGTGTCTATGGCCCTGAACTACCAGCTGTCTTTAGATTTTTCCCTCTCTGCTTCTGTGACATTCCAGCCTGATGTCCTCTTTTTTTTGGTCTATCTTGCTTTCTGGTTTTAATCCATTTCTACTTTTTTTTAGTCCTATATTATTTTGGCAGCCCCCTTAATAGATGACTTTAATATTTTCTCTCTTTACACTGTTCGTGTTTCTATAATTTTTTTATCCTTGTATGCCATGTTAGCATTTGCACTTTACACTCAGCACCAATATAAGGGTGGTATGAGCTCAGATCCTCAGGCCTTATGTGATGGTTATATTGGGGTGCACAGGATTTGCCTTTTCATCATGGCCAGGTACAATTTCCACATCCTAAAGGAAGAGCAATATTTGCTCGTAATCTTCAAAACCTTTCTCAGTGGCCATCATTATGGCTGTTGGTGAACTGGTCTCACCCAGGCTGAGGGGAAAATAGGTTCACCTATGAGCTCTGCTCAGTTAAGGAAGAGACTCAGAATTTTTATCAGTTCAGAACTGTGCTGAAAACAAATGCACTCAAGGGGAATGTTGGACACAGGCAGTCTCTGAGATCTCAAATAGAAAGAGCACTTCAATGTCCAGAGCCTTCTGGCTCAAGAGGCAAGATGACAATTTTGAGGATACAGAAAGACATCAAGCCTCACAAAAATGTGATCTTATTTCTGTTGCATGGAAATTAAGAGAGATGGAATTAGTTTCAAGTTGTGCCCACAAGACCAGCAAAGTTGATCCCCATTAATCCCAGAACACCCTTTGATTAAAAAAGCTCAAAGAGCTCAGCTGTGCCTCATGTTTGCCCTGCAGAACAGCTGCGGGCTTCTCTTCCCTGTTCTGCTTCTGAGAGCTCCTCACTGCTGAAACATAGTCATATAGGGCTAGCCCTAAAGAAAGAAAATATGGAAGTGGGGCTATTTTTAGTAAGCCAACCATAGGTTGTCAGTCTGCAAGGCAGAGATATCCATGTAGAAATCAGAGCAGCAGCATTATTGGACATGAGAGTTGGTCAGTTTACAGTCAAATTCCATTTATAAATTGTTCTTAAAGAACTGACAAATGACTGAGCTAGGTTTTAATAAGTGATTGTACTTCACTCATAAGATTAAGCAATCATGACATAGAAACTTTAGTAACAAATACTAATTGAATCTCTGGCATGCTTATAATGATATGTATTATAAATGGGATAGGTGTAAAGGGCTTTGGCATTAAATAAGACCTGGTAAACTACATGTTACTCCTCACTTCTCCAATAGCTTCAGATGATGTTAACTGTTTTATCCTATCAGGAATACACAGCAAGGTAAGAAGAAGGTTGAAGAAATTCCTTTGTCTGTCTTGTACTATAAAGGATAAAAACTTTGCTGGCTTATCTGCAGTTTGAGACACTTTGCTTTTCCAATAGTTATCATCTCAGGGGGCAAAGTATGGTCCAACAGTCAAACATGCCCTTCAGGTCATTAGAAACATAGATCCAATTTCCTGCTCCCCTGTAGACCACTTGTAAGATCTTAAGAAGGTTGTGATCTTTTTGTAACATGTAAGATACCTTTTCTCCAAGATGAATCTGTGCCAAGGTTTTGAAGTGGGGACCAGAGTAAGGATCTTGACTGGATGCAGTACTGAGTAAGAAAGCACCTCAGAAAAAAGAAAATCTTCATTTCAGGGGGAAACTATACTGCTGTTCTTATTTCCATAAGAATCAGCATGCCAAACTGAAGCCAACATTATATTTCTGCTTTTATCTTTGTTAAGAAATGACATAAATATAGGGGTAAAAAAAATAAAAGAAGGTGCAAGGCTGGTTTTCAGGATGTCAGAGGAGTGCGTGATGATTTTTTAAATGAAAGGTCAATTAAAACCAACCAAGGTAAGAACCATAAGCAAGTCCATTGTCTAAAACAATTCTGTGTTGTCATTAGTTCTGCCTTGGGACCAGATTAGATGCTTGTTCTTTTCTGTCTCTGGTTACTGTGATGCTATATAGAGTCCTGAGACAAAGCTGTGAAAACTTGATCGAAAGCCAAATTGCTCTGGGGTAAAAAATCGCCTTTCTCTTTGACGCAAAATAGATGTCTCTGAGAAGACATAGGAAAGGATGAAAAAACCATCAGTAATTGCTGATTTGAAAAGGAAAGCTCCAGGGCCAATTTACTTAATTATGCTAATCACCCTATCAGTCTTAATGGAAGGGGGACTGTAAGCCTAAAAATACAGTCAGTGAGGAGCCAAGAAAATTCCTGGTTTTCTTACATTTGGTAAGGCCATTGACCGCATGGCATCATTATAAAGGGATCACCTTGCTCAGAGATAAGCCTTAACTAAGTCAGATCCATTCAAATGGTCAGGTAGGTGTCAGCAGAGATGGCTTGTATGACTGTCACGTCAAATAATGAGACTTTTTCTAAAGCTTGCTATGCAAAAATATCATGGAGGAGAGGAGAGCCAAACTTTTGCTAAACTTTAAAAAGGCTGTGAAATCCCTGTTGAGGAATGGTGTTTTTACTCAAATCACAAACCAGGAATTGTTATTAGTAACAGAGGTGGATTTTTCTGAAGGGCATACATCTCAAGTCTCTTGTAAGGTAAGAGATGAGGGAAATACCTGTGAGCATGGAGGGATTATGTGCTGCCATTCCCATCTGGTACTGAAGGAAGAATGGGAATCTGGTTTGTCATAAGCTTGCTCCTGCTACATCGGAGAGATATACTATGGCTGATGTATATTCATTCTCCAAAGGGACCATCCAAGTTTTCTACAAATACTTACACAGGACAGTGTCTCCAATGGAGGACATACAAGGGGGAAAGAACTTCCTACACACATTGGAAAGTGTATTTCTATCTTAGCTCCTTTCAGCAGCTGCCTGATGAATTCAGATGGTACATTAAGCTTTTGCATGCAGCTGTTTTGTTTCTTTTTCTCTTACTTTTCTGAAAAAAACTACCACTTCTCGTCAGCTCAGCTTTGGTCATGTTACAGCACAATTTTTGCAATAAGTGACTTGTGTTTATAGCTTTAGAGTGTGCTTTGGGAAGTAGTACAAGTCAGTTAAAATGGAAGATCACCAGAGAGTGTGTGGATGAAGGGTTAAGTGAAAGGTGATGCTATTCTTCTCTCAACATGTTTTAGTTGAATGTTGATCAGGAGCTCCCTAGCTCTTTTTCCCTGGAGCCCATTTTCCCAGCTCTGTGTTCATCTTGCCCAAAACAAAATCACCCAACAGCTTTATTTTGAAACTTGAGTAGCTCCATATCCAAGTCGCACCATGATGGGAACACTTGGTATTTAAGATAGAGCGCTGGAGTATGTATTGGAAGACTCCATGTTTGGGTTTAAAGAATATATCTCCATCTCCTACTATGATGATAATGTTATGTGAACTGCTCGCAAATGCAAAGAATTAAAATTCAGTATAGAGTTTTCTGAACAATTAGTATTCTGTTTGCTTTCTTGCTCCACCTAACTGAATCAATTTTGTGACAATTTAAAACTAAAATAAAAACTTTGGTGGTTTAACAAATATGCTCTTTATTTATGTATAATAAATGGCAGTGACCATGTTCTCAGTTTAAGAGGGAAGGCTGATGCTTTCAAAAATGTAGGTTGATTTCTACGCAAAGATAAATTTCAAAGTAATGTATATTGGGGGGTTGGACTCGAAGATCTCCAAGGTCCCTTCCAACCCCTGACACCCTGTGACACTGTGATATTTTTATTTTTAAAACCCAATGAAAATATGAATGAGAAATATGTTGACATTGCCTGAAACTGTTCTAAATTCTGCACAAATTAATGAATAGTTTTGGTTGTTGTCCTGGTTTCAGTAGGAATGAATCATAGGCCTGTCAGGCAGGCCATTAGCAGTTTGGGCAGCTGATCTGAGTTGGCTCCCAGGTGTATCCTAAACCAGAAATGTCATGCTCAATATAAAAGGGAAAGTTTGGTGAGGTGGGGGTTTATTCTGATTCTGTTGCTCTTCTTGTTCTTGGGGACTGCTTTCCTGTTTGCTGTGACTGTTGTACATTTGCTGGGCTAAGTATAACTTTGTTTATTTTATATTGGTATTAGTTTTACTCTTTTGTTAAGTCTGTTTTGATTTCAATCTGTGAGTGTCTTCTTTTCCTGATCCCCCTTCTCAGCTGGAGAGGGGTCATCAGGTGATACAGTAACTGCTATAGGTTAGCCCTGGATATGGGCTAGATGTAGCCAGTTGTCTTGAAATGTGTTTTTATTTTTTTTATTGAATATAGCATTCTGAAAAGAAACAAAGGATTGTATTTCAGAAAAGCACATTTTCTACAACTTAGATTCAGAGATATAACTAAATATGTTATTTTTAAATTGTGTGCTGTTGCATGGATCTGTGGAGAAGATGTAAATCATAAACACATACTTGATCTTTACTTTCAATGCTCTATACTATTTTTAAATGTTTTTCAAGTAAGTTGTTATCAAATTGCTGAGTTTGAACCATTTGACACAGCCTGATCAGATCATCCAACCCTGTTATGTAGGATGTGCTAGGGTAGCAAACAGAAAAAAGGGGATTTTTATCTCCAGTCACAGGAAAGATTCTTTCCTGACTGCTAATGCTGATGTCCCAGCCTGAAGGCTTCTATCAGGTTATTTGATCTAAGGTACAGAAAAAGCACAGTGATTTAATGAAATTGTTCAGTACTTCAATAAATCTAGCTATACATTTCTGATTAGATGGTAATCTAACATCCTGAGAGCTACAGATACCTCTTTACTGTTTTAAGTAATATATAAATCTTCTGCTTGTTCTTAGCTAGCTAGTAATTTTTTTAGAATAGATCAATTGCTATTATTCCAATGTGTGATGCCTTACTTGTGTCACAAGACAACATAGCAAATAGAGAGCATCCAATTTCTATGTCCTTCGTGGTGCAGATTACTTAAATCACATCTCTACTTGTGAAAGTCCTCTTTGATTAATGTGTTGAGGACCAGATGGGGAAAATAATATGGTCACTGGAGTTTATTATGCAGAGAAGGATTTTTTTTTTTTTTGTTAAAAAGTAAGAAGAATTTTTTGTTAAAAAGCAAGGCTTTTACGCTCCATAGTAATGTTAGTCTAGCTTTAACAATTCTGTGAAATCCATGACAGGAAGCGTCACTGAAAAAAGATATGAGACATTGGCTTGTGAAAGGCATTTCTTATGGTTGGCCTTCTGCTTTATCTTCAGCTACCTTTTAAATATTTGTCATACTACAAGCTTTGCAGATACAAGGCTTTTTCTCATAACAAAACAAAATTAAGCGATTAAAATTCACACCTTTAGCAAAAGACAAAAATAAGAGAACATGCCTCCTTAAGGAATGATTTATCTGGGTGGATTAAAGCTGATCCCTTGGAGTGTGTTATTAGCAGACAGCTGTACATTAGTATGAGAGGGAATTCAGCAGGAAATCAAACTGTCCACGGCAGTCTCAGCTGGGGAGATATGGAGAATACCAGAGAAGCTACAATCTAATTGCTAGTTTGAATTGTATATTGGAAGAATAAGTGTTAAAATACATGAAATTACATGTAAAACCAAATAATTAGAGAGGTTAGTGCTAGACTGCTTCTAAAGTTCTTTTGTCTCAAACCTTCCCAAACAAATATTTTGAGCTTTGTGCCTGCACAAATTTGCATCCCCCTAGCATGGAAATAATAAAGGGGATCAGGTCTAGGAAGGGCAGTGCAGGAGACCCTGAAGTGCTGGGAGGGCAGGAGGAGAATGCAGGGCAGGGCAGTTCCACCACCTCCTGTGCCATGGGACTGGGTGCAGATGGCAGTTTGCCAGGTGGGATCTACAGAGGTGTCTGTCTTTGTGCTGTACAAGAGAGAATGTAGAAGAGAGAACTGAAGTCAGTGGAGCCGAGTGTGCAGAGCTCTCTTGGCATAGTTTTAATATCACCTGGGTGAAGAGACTGTATGTAGCTTTGAAAGAACTGTGAAAACTCTTCAGCATTCATACATGCCAGGTAGTATAATAGCTGTTAAAGCAACATTTATGAAATCCTGCCTTTCAGGTCTTAGGAATGGTGTGTCCTGATCATACCTGTCCTCACTGAATCCTTTTCATCTGGCTACCTGCATATATAGTAGGCCAAAGAAAAACTTTGATGCTGTTCACAGTGGCCTTTTGAGTCACAAAGAAATACACTAAGTTCTCATCTAATGAGTACTCTAAGTACTTAGTTTAGACTGCAGAGCGCATAGCCCTATATAGGGTATCTACAGAGCCAAAATATCTTTGTTTCCTGTGGTGCAAATGCAGTAAGTTTAAGGTACATTTTACTTAAGGGAAATTATTTTTCAGAGATCAACACCTCTAAAACAGCATTCTCGGGACACTCCACTTTTCCTGTGTAGTTGTAAGCGGTGTTGATGTGGTGACCCAAACACACTTATAAATTTAGACTATATGGAAGGTGCTGCATGTAATTATCTGAAGCAGCTAGAACATTTATTATAATCATTAAAGTCAATTACTTTTATGACAGGATCAAAAAATAAACACCACCTTTAACACTTCCCTTGTTTTCCTATCTCTTGCACAATATAATATTGGCACAGTAATTACTGTATCTCACCACCCTCCTAGCAAATTCCAAAGGCAGGGGCATCTTAATTCACTTGGCTGGGTTCCTTCCACATGAGTGCTTCTCTCTGTGGCAGTAGATGGATATGTTCCTTAAAATGTTGATAGTGCTCCTGACTTGCTTTGCTTTAAAAAATGAGTAGTTTGTTGTTGTCAGAACACCTCTGGATAATGAAGGACATGGTTTGAATTATTACTAAGAAATTATTAGCTCATAAGAAATGCTAGACACGTCCTAATGCACTCTGAAATGGGATGTTATTATGACTATGGGAACAATACGAGACTGAGAATATGTTATACCATTCATTTCTGTGTAAATGTCTGTTCTGTTTGGAGCTGGAATAGAATAGCAGTCTATTAAAATAATCACAAACTACTTTTCCTCTTGGGATTATATTCATGGCCCAATTAATAGATTAACAGTTACAGACAGTCTGTAGAAGTTTGATTTTCAAACTTCTACTTAAATGTACTTTGGTTCCAAAGCAAAGGATGCTTCTTTTGAGTCAAACATGATACCTTAGGGAAATAGAATGATGCAGTTTGTTACCAGCTATCCTGTTCAACAGTAGCATCTGTTTCTCTGTTCTGTTCTTGGCTTCTCTTTGCAGTAGAAATAGCAGTTATCTGTATCACAACAAAGCTTCTTCTAGGCCTTGTGTCCAAGGTCACAGATCTTTTGTGCTCTGGGCTGATCATGCACCTTCTGAGAAACATTCCCTCTCTGATATTGCTTGTCTTAAAGACATATGCAAAAAATAAAAAAATCCCTCAGTGCAGTGAAGCTTATTTTTGATTCGCTCTTCAAATGGGAGAAATTGAATGATAAAACCCAGAGCTATTATGAAGAAATGTTTATGGAAAATTTCACCCCTTACAACGGGACAAAACCCAAGAAAATTAATGGCTGTTCTTGTGGCTCTCAAAAGTAGTTCAGAATTGTCAAAACCAGTAGGATATTGAGTAAATACTTTCACTTCTTAGTGGCATACATCTTTCAGGGACACTTCCCCCCCCCCCCCCCACACAAAAAAAAAAACAAGCACTTACACAAAAACGGCCCACCGCACCAGC